>BQNB010037462.1:0-49429 GCA_026074375.1 Tanacetum coccineum
ATGAGTAAGTTTTGCTATCTCAGAGGAAGAAGAAGAATTTACATCACTTGATTTTACTTGAGAAACAATCGATTTGTTTCGTGAATTGTGGACCTTGGATTTGTTTTTGATAATCGTCAACATATCTCGAGTACTTCTTTCCAAAAGATTACCATCGGCAGTAGAATTTAAAGAATCTTAGTCAGTTGAGTTTAAGGCATTGCAGAAGGTATCAAGTTGGTGCAATTCGGTAAAACCATGATGAGGGCATGCACGAAGGAGACCTTTGTAACGTTCCCATGCCTCATGAAACGATTCACCAAAACGTTGTTCAAAGTTGGAAATTTCATTTTGGAGATTTGTCATTCTTGAGAGAGGAAAGAATTCATTGATGAATTTGGAAACAAGATCTTCCCAAGTGAGAATAGTACGAGGGGGTTCTTTTTTGAGCCAATGACGGGCTGCCCCCGCAAGAGAGAATGGAAAAAGGATAAGCTTAATCGCTGAATTAGGCACATCCTTGTATTTTATTGTGGAAGTTATTTTGTTAAACCAAAGAATGTGATCATGAGGATTGTCTTTCTCAAGTCTGAAGAATTGGTCTGAAGTCATCATATTAATGAGACTATGCTTGAGCTCGAAATGCTCAGCAAGAATTGGTGGAACCACGATTGCCTCCGTATAACCCTCGGTGGGTGCACGGAGTAATTCTGCCATAGTGCATTGATCGGCCATCGTAACTACGGGAGGAGCTTGGTTTTCAAGAGGTTCTTCAAGATTAAAAGGTTCAATATTCGGTGAGACTTGTTGTTGAGGACGGTTACGGGTTTGAGAACGAGTGCGCATGCACTAATTATGAATAAAACACAATATTTTTGGAAATCGGAAGTTAAAAGTCCACAGTAGCTCTTTAACTACGCATAAGAGAGCGGAAGGAATTAGCACGCCGAAGCGATTTAAAAACGTTCTTCCTTTTTGGGCGATGTTCCTTGGATCAAGCCCGCCTTATACCCTCCTTATAGTTTGTAATTCAAAGGTGAGCCGATTATAAGGAATAACAACACGATTTGTTTTGTTGCTTTTTAAAATTTTTTTGGTACTTTCAATACTTTAGGAAAAGTATTGTTGGTATTTTTTTAATTTTTAATAATAAGAAAATATATTCACAAACGGAAAATGATAACTTCACGAGGAAGGGTCTTCAAAAACTAATCTTCAAATGTATTCACGAAAATCGCACACACCTCCCCGGCAGCGGCGCCAAAATGATAACCCGCCTTTTTCAGGGGTAATTATATCAAATATATAGTATATGTATTCCAAAAGATTCAAAGAAATTACTTTTGACCAAAGTAAAATCTAAAATCCCCCGGGTTGTTTCCCAACGAGGTGCGAATTAAGAATCGGGTATACGTTCGTGATCGCGTTTTTGAATGATTTTAAAGTTTTTAGGTTTGGATTATAATTCTACTGATAATAAGCAAAGAAAAGTAAAGAAAACCTAAAAACGAAAGCAACTTAAAGCTTAAAACACTAAAAATGAGAACGAGATTCTAATCGGATAATAAGCATAAGAAAGAAAAGTAATATTTAAAAACCAAAAATCACAGAAAGCAACCTAAAGCTATAAAACACCTGAAGAGTGAGCTACGGATTTCTCTATCACCCCGTTCCTTCTATCATAATCTCGGATATTCTATAACAAATTTTTACTACACTCACCCAGGATTGCAACTTTAAATTTTCTAGGTTCTAAATGATAAAAGAAAATTTCTCTAAAAAAGAATTAGATTTCCTTTTTGACTTTTATTTTTTTTATTAAGAATTAAAAACGGAAATTTTATCTAAATTTAATCATAAAAACCAATACCTAAATGAATTGGAAACAAATTTAAAAAAATGCAAGAAAATATCCTTTAAGTAAGAAGAATAGCGAAAAATACAAACTTCGGACAAAATCTTATAAATACGCCATAAAATAAGCAAAAAAAACTGCCAGTGAAAAGCATCAAGGGCTATAAAAAAAGCCTTTTTTTTTAATACAAAAACACTTGGGACTATCTTATCAACGAAAAAAGTCCCAAGGGCGCAGCGGTAAAGAGTGTGTGTGAACGGGTAGAGGTTGGTTGAGGGTTCGAGCCTTGCTCACCCTTAACTTCCCAATTTCCCCGTTTTTTTATTTTTGCCAAAAAAAAAATTTCTGGCTTATAAATAAGCTGGTGTAAACTTAAATTTTCGTGAAGACAAATTTTATATATTAAAAAATAAGCTCCAGAATTAAGCTCGCAAACGTGACGACCTTACTTAACCTAAACTAAAAGACTAACATCTAAAACTCGTATCAAGCTATGTTAAGACCAAAAAGTAATTACAAAGCACACATAAGCTAACTCAGGTACTATTCTACTCCTAATAAGCAATTATAAACTAAATTAAGCCGAGATAACAATAAGCAAAGCACAGAAGGAAGGAACCCCAGGTGCCTTTAAAAAAAGCTAACAGTTTTTGGTTTTTTTAAACTAAAGCTAAGTGACCTAATGACTAAACAGTTTGACTTTTTAAGGCAAAATAAGCTAAGGGAAAACAAAGATAAGCTAAAACAGATAAGCTACTACACCTATTAAGCAAGTAGAAAACAAAAACCCATAAGCAATCAAAATAAGCTAAAACTAAGCTCCCTAAAGCGACAAATTTCTTTAAAAAAAGCTTTTTTTCTTTAACTTAAACTTTTCAAAACGAAAATGTGCTAGAAAGATAAATCAAGCCTCCCCTAAATAATCTAACCCACAAGCTTAAAAGGCCTTTTTAAAAACCAATCCTAATAAGCAAAAACTAAGCACTACTTAAGCAATCTCCAATAAAGCCAACCAAGCTTCTAGAAAAGCAACTAAGCTTTATTGGCCAAAACAGGCAATCCAACAACAACCACAACGGGCACTTTTGGCTTATTTTTAAGCCCTTTAAGTTGGACCTTATGTGCTTACCCACTAGGGCCTTCCCCTACTTACCCTAAAAAAGCTGCCTGCTACAATAAGTATTTCTAAAACAGCACAAAAGAAAAACTGGTCCCCTTGAAAATCAGCCAAAAAGCTTAAATAAGCAAATAAGCTTTTTGGCTCACAACTGTTACCTAAACAGCCAAAAGGGGACTTTTTGAGCTTATTTTTAAGCCCCTAAATGGATCCTTATGGACTTAAGGTTTATAACACTGAAAAGATTGGCCAACAAGCTACTAGAATCAACAATTAGAAATGAGTTTGAAACTCAAATAAGCAACTAAAAGGGCTTATGAAAAAGGTTGTTTATAAAGAATTGCTACTTTTTGGTTTTTCTTTAAAAACAACTTGGCTTTTTGCAGCCTAAAAATAAGCTAGAAAAATAAGACTAAAATGCAAAATAAGTTAAAACAGATAAAACTCAACCTAAGACCTACTTGTGCACAAATTTTTAGACTCTAAAACCTATTTTAACTTATCTAAATTTGGAATTGAAAAATGGCTATTTAAAACCTTGAAAACTAAATTTTTTTTGACAGACTTTGGTCAATCAGAAGTAAATTAAACAGACATTTACACTAATGCATTTTGACACTAAAAAGAACACTAAAACAATGCTCAAAAGCTGTTTTAAAAAGTCTTATCAAATAAGCAGTATGAAACTGATTTTGGATTCACAGTTTTAAACACCTTTAAGACCAAACCTTAAAAACAAGCTTAAAGACTTTAAAATTCTTGAAAACAGATTAAAAACTACTAAAAAGGCTTGTACAAGTTGCCTTAGTGACCCAAATGTTTTTTAAACAAATTTGACCCACTTTAGATACTTAACCCAAACACCCCTTTAATAATCAAAAACCTTTTTCAACACTGATTTTTGGTGATTTAAACAAAGTTTATAGAAAACAGATGGCCAACAACTAATATTAAGCACTAAAAAGCATAAAGAACACAGTAATAAGCAGTTAAATAAGCAAACAAGTAATAAGCAGAAATAAGCACATGAACAGTAATAAGCAAAAAATGAAAAATGAAACTCACAAAGGTCCAAAGCTTTTGGCATGTACTTAACACACAAAACCAGTCCTAATGCTTCTCATGAAGCTCTAAACCCATGGCCATCCAAGATTTACCATGCTCCATGAATCTTTGACAGATTTTTGTGAATTTTGTTTTTTTAAGACAGAAATTGAAAACAAACTTTTATATAAGCTTTTGATGAAACAAAAGCTTATGTAAGAGCTTAAAGAAAGTATTTAAAAGACAATATAAGTAAATGACAATAATTTAAAGAAAGATTAAAATTTCATTAACTTAAGAAAAATTACAATGACTGAATTTAAATGACAGGTATTTAAATGACAAGTAATTAACGGACAATATTAAAATGGACAAATTTTGTTAATACAATAATGGACTTAACAAAAATTCAACAAAAAATAAATAAGCTACACTAGCCTATATTTATACTAAAAGCTCTAAGTCTTCAAGTCTTCTTGTTGTGTTTCTTTAGTGAGAGAGTTCAAGTAGCTGTGTTTGTTATGTGAGTAGAAACCCAAAATCAATCTTAGCCATCTATCTTGCTTGGTCTCCAAGTCCAACGATCTTAACCCTTCATTTTCATGTCTTTTGCACCAACCAATAGGGTTTAAGAGGATTGCCAAGGTGGCAATTTCCCCATGTGAAGTGGGGTTGTAGTTTGAGAGTGATGGTTTGTTTGTGGTTGCAGGTTTTGAGGTGAAAATGACACATGAACAGTGCCAAAAGTTTGGCGGGAAAGGGTTTGTTTATATCTGTTTTGGTGCAGGGTGAATGTTTAGGGCTCTGGCAAGATAGGTCCCTCATGTTGTATGGATGTCTTGTAAATTCAGTCCTTGTAGTGTAGTAAGTTTGGGGATGTTGGCAACAATGACCCTTGAGGTTGTGTAATGTTATTGCAACCACATTCCCTAAAGGGACTAACAGGCATAACAGTTAACTTGTTGGGGCTTAACTGGTGTTAAATTATTTGGGCCTTAGTTGGCAGTTTTGGGCCGGTTTGATTAAAAATGGCAATGGGCCATTTTAAGCTTTATGGTTTATTAGTCTTGGTATAAATGACTTAATGGGCTGACCCAGCCCATTAGATGGGTGCGGATGGGCCCATTAAGTATTTCTTCGTTTTCGGCTTTGGCTTTGGCTTTGACTTTGACTTTTTGACTTTGGCTTTTTCCGCTCTTTCCGTTCCGTGCTCGGTTTTGTCCGTTTTGGCTTGATTTTTCGTCCCTTTCTTTGATATCCGTTTCCTGGACAATATAAGTGAAAACATACACATACAATGTATTTTTGGTATGTTTTTGGTCATTTAAGTCTGGTTTTTATGGAAAATGGTATGTGTAACTAGGCACATACCAATTGCCCTACACATAAGGTAAGAAAATTAGTCTCTTTTGGGGACCCAAGCCATCACTGACTTGGATCTGCCTTGTGCATCAATATAATCAAATCTTTTAAATCTTATTGATGCACTGTTGTGTTTGGAAACATGGTCTATAACTTTGGTCTTAGGTTTCCAAACCCAACAAGCTTAGTCCTTAACAACATTAACATGATTTCCCTTAACAACATTAAGTACTACTTTTGGCCTAGTAGTATTAACATTTTTATCTTTAACAGTATTAACCCTCTGATTAAAATTATAGTTTTTAGTTACTGTTTTGTTGTTAATGGGCCCTCTAACAGTTGAATGTGCTTTATTAAAAACATTTGTCATTTGTCTTGCACTATTTACTGTTGTTCTTGGTTGAGCAGTATTAACTGGTCTAGCAGTAGTAAGTGATACTAGGCCTCACCTCGTTAATACTACTTTTGGAACCATATTCCATTTAGGACTGGGGTGAGTCATTCTAGAAAAATTCTAGTGATTCGCCCTTTAAGTATAGTTCCACACTGGTTTTACCATCTCAATCATACTACAGATGATTATCACAATCATACTGCAGATGATCAAAACTTCCACACTCATAGCAAGCTTTGTTAATCATCTCAAAATTACTCCCTAATCTTTGAGACATCATGTAATTCTAGTTTCTTTGGTTTCCTCTAGGACTGTGTGTGTTTAGCCTATTTTGATCACCTTGTTTAACGGTTATTTTCCTAGGAGATTTTACTTGCTTTTTAGATTTAACAAACTCTGTTTTAGCAAAACTAGGTTTAACAGTTTTCTTCTCTATCATAGGCTTTGACTCAGCTTCATCCTCACTATCAAACACCCATTCCTCAATAATTAGAGCACCATTATTCTTCCTAAAGTAGCACAAATACGTGGAACAGTCAGGACCTAAAGTTATATTTAGAGATGACTCTACATGCACAATTGAAGGTTATGGCTTTATTAAATGTAATGGTATAGTTTTCACAAAAGTAGCATTTGTAAATGGTCTTAAGTACAATCTAATTAGCATCAGTCACCTCTGTGATGCTAAGTATATTATTCAGTTTGATGAGAAAAGAGGAACAATCTTCAACTCCAACAAAGAAGTTGTAATTATTGCTCCAAGAGTAAGAGATGTATATGTTCTTGACATGACATCTTCTGCTCAAGAATCATGTTTCTTTGCAAAAGCCTCTGAAAATCTCAACTGGATTTGGCATAAAAGACTTGCTCATCTAAACTTCAAAACAATCAACAAACTGGCAAAACAAAATCTTGTTATTGGTCTTCCATCACTTGTCTACTCAAAGGACAAACCATGTTCATCATCTGAAAAGGGACAGCATCACAGAGCCAGTTTCAAAACAAAACAAACATCTTCTATCAAGAAATGTCTTCATCTTCTTCACATGGATTTATTTGGACCTGTAACTCCCAGGTCTATTAACCATGAAAAATACACCCTTGTCATTGTTAATGAGTACTCAAGGTATACCTGGGTATACTTCTTAAAGGAGAAAAGTCAAGCACCTGAAACCATCATGTCCTTCATCAAAAGAGTTGAAAATCAAAATGACATCAAAGTCAAACAACTCAGAACTAACAATGGTACTGAATTCAGAAATAACATTCTTATAATCTTCTGTGATGAAAAAGGGATTTCTCAAAATTTCTCTTCTCCTTACACACCTGAACAAAATGGTGTTGCTGAGAGGAAAAATAGAACCCTCATAGAAGCTGCAAGAACAATGCTTTCAGGATCTGTCTTTTCTAAACAATATTAGACTGAAGCTGTTGCCACTGCATGCTACACTCAAAACAGATCCACCATTGTGAAAAGACATCTCAAAACGCCTTATGAAATCTTTCGTAAGAGAATCCCAAACATCAATTTTCTTCATGTCTTTGGATGTCCAGTTTACATTCACAATCATAAAGATCACTTAGGAAAATTTGATGAAAAAGCTGATGATGGTTATCTTCTTGGATACTCACTTGTTTCCAAGGCCTTCAGAGTCTTCAACACTAGAAGACAACAAACTAAAGAAACCTATCACATCACATTTGATGAAAGCCCTGAGGCTATCAAATTCTCAAAACCTTCAGTTGACAACATCAACATTGCTGAATCAGAAAGATATCCACCTGATGAATATCTTCATCCTTATGAACCTTCTCAAAGGTATCAAACAAACAGCAATGATGTGTCCTTCATAGAACTCTATGAATGTCCTGAACCAGTCGTTCCTAAAACTGAAGTTTCATCTGACCAAAATGGTCAAACTGATCAAAATGATCCAAATGATCAAAATGATCAATCTGTTCTAAATGATGAAATCTTAAATGATGATCATTCTGAACATTCCAATCACACCAATGATGAACAATTCATTGATAATCTCCCAAACACTAAAGACATTCAGATCTCTGAACACTTATCCTCTCCAAGTGTAGAGGATACTTCAGTACATAATCAAATTCCAAATCCTCCCTTACCCATTCCATCAATGATCACTCCAGCTCCTCAAGACAGATGCTCTAAGGACAAACATATTGAGCTGGTAAATATCATTGGTAATCCAGGGGCTGGAATGCTCACAAGAGCCATGGCCAAAGAACTTAGTGCTGCTTCAGCTCATGAATGTCTCTTTGTAGATTTTCTTTCTGAAGAAGAGCCTAAAAAAGTCTCTGAAGCACTAAAGCATCCTGGATGGGTTGATGCCATGCAAGATGAACTAAATCAATTTGCTAGAAACAAAGTCTGGACATTAGTTCCCGCACCACATGGTAAAACCATAATTGGCTCAAAATGGGTATTCAGGAACAAAAGGGATGAAACTGGAATTGTCATCAAAAATAAGGCAAGACTTGTAGCTCAAGGCTACAATCAGCAAGAAGGCATAGACTATGATGAGACCTTTGCTCCAGTTGCAAGACTTGAAGCAATCAGAATCTTTCTTGCCTTTGCCACTTACATGAACTTCATAGTTTATCAAATGGATGTCAAAAGTGCATTCCTCAATGGTAAACTAAAAGAAGAAGTCTATGTCAAACAACCTCCAGGTTTTGAGAGCAGTACGTTTCCCAACCATGTCTGAAAATTAGGCAAAGCGCTCTATGGACTTAAACAAGCTCCAAGAGCATGGTATGAAACTCTCTTAACCTTTCTCACTGAACAAAAGTTTGTAAGAGGAAAGATAGACAACGCTCTGTTTATCTACAAAACTCAAACTGATGTAATTTTGGTTTAAATCTATGTTGATGACATTATCTTTGGGTCCACCAGCATAAAATTATGCAAACAGTTTACAAAACTGATGACTCAAAGATATGAAATGAGCATGATGGGTGTTCTCACCTACTTCCTTGGATTTCAGATTAGACAATCTGAAAGAGGCATTTCAATCAACCAAGAAAAATATGTCAAAGATCCGTTGAAAAAGTATGACATAAATGGTTCATTAGTGAAGACTCCAATGGTACCCCCTAACAACTTAGGACCTGATCTCAGTGGCAAATCTATAAATGAGACTCAGTACAGAGGTATGATTGGATCACTAATGTACCTAACTGCTAGCAGACCTGACATTCAATTCTCAACTTGTCTCTGTGTAAGATATCAAGCAAATCCTAAGGAATCCCACCTTATTGCTGTTAAGAGAATTTTCAGGTACCTAAAAGGTACTCATAGTCTTGGTCTGTGGTATCTAAAATGCTCTGGTTTTGACCTTAAAGGATACTCAGACTCTGACTATACTAGATGCAATATGGACAGGAAAAGCACCTTAGGTGCTTGTCAATTGCTAGGAGGCAAACTTGTGTGCTAGAGTGCTAAAAAGCAGCAATCAGTAGCTATGTCCTCAGTTGAAGCTGAATATGTAGCTGCTGCTGGATGTTGTGCCAACATATTATGGATGAAAAGTCAACTCACTGACTATGACATCATATATGAAAAGGTACCCATATTTTGTGATAACACAAGTGCTATCGCAATCTCAAACAATCTAGTTCTGCACTCAAGAACAAAGCATATTGATATCAGATATCACTTTATCAGAGATCACGTTCTCAAAGGGGACATTGAATTAC
Source organism: Tanacetum coccineum (assembly GCA_026074375.1). Lineage (NCBI taxonomy): Eukaryota > Viridiplantae > Streptophyta > Magnoliopsida > Asterales > Asteraceae > Tanacetum > Tanacetum coccineum. The sequence continues at coordinate 9,478 of BQNB010037462.1, forward strand.
ATTTCATTCCCACTCAATATCAACTTGCTGATATCTTCACCAAGCCACTAGAAGAATCAACCTTCAAAAGATTGATTGTTGAACTAGGTATGCTGAACATTGATTCAAAACCTGAAGCTTCAGCACTGCCTGAAGAAAACTAAAGCTTCAGCGCTCTCATCCAAAACTGAACATGCTTTCATGTTAAGTGTCAGTTCAATTTTTGCATCTAACCTTTAGATTGCTTAAGTGAAGTAACTGAGCAATCACATATGTCTCATTCATGGATTTGCATGAGCATTTGTGGTTTTGTCGCCTTCGCTGGAGCACATATTGGTTAACTCAAGAACTGAACAAAACTGGTTTATTTAATTCAGTTCAGTTTTGAAAAATAATTTTATCCAAGTCTTCAGCTATCTCTCGAGTGAAGTAACTGGGCAATCACACATGTCTCATTCATGGATTTGCATGAGCATTTGTGGTTTTGTCGCCTTCGCTGTAAGATTGATGATGATAAAGGTTACCAATCATTTCAGCATGACTCAAACACCAAACCTGAACCTAGTCCAGCTTTTTCAAAACATCAATCTCAAAGTCAGTTTGTGATTTTCAAAAGTAATATTATTTTATAAAACTAATTTCCTTTATAAAGAAGTTGTTGAATTAAAATATATTAAAAAGGGATGTCCAAAAGTTACAATGACCTCATCTTCTTTCTCTCACCTACTTTTGCAGTTGAATAGACGACTGTTCACTGTTCTAGGTATCAGAAGCATGCTATGCTGACTTTCATTAAATACAAAGTTTAGCACACATGTTGAAATCAAACCCTAAACATTTCCATAACTTTAACACCTCAAATGATAATTACAAATTTTCAAAGGAAATTTTGTAATTTCATCAATCATATAAATCACAACAGCCTTTCATAACCCACTATCACAAATTCATCAAGAACAAACAACACACACACCTTAAACCAGATCAAATCCTCAAAACCCTAACTACTCAAAAATGACTGAATCATCATCACCTGACATTACTCCCAAGGAAGAACCTGTCACTCTTAACAAACCTGAAAGCCCAAACCTTTTCTTACATGCTACTCAGGTTGAATTCACCTTTGATGAAATCACTTTCACCACCAACAATGAAGTTGCACTCATATATCCCTCACATCCTAACCAAGAATACTTTATGGCTGTATCAGACTTTATTTCAAAATGCTGTCTAAAGGAAGCATTCACAAGAGCCCTAACTCAATACCAAGAATACCTAAGAGAATTTTGGTATACAACTAAGACCTTAGAAGACTCTAAGGTTTGGGTTTCCACTCCTACAGGTGGAGTCAGAGGAGAAATAGGCATCACTACCTTTAGAAATGCTATTAGGGCACATTACCTTCCTCACTCGAGTATGTATGTTCCCCCACCCTCTATAACAACTATAAGACCATGGTTTGCAACAATAGGGTATATAGGAGAGATTGGGGCAAAAGGAACTCTTAAAAAGAGTTGCCTTCCTCCTAGGTAGAAGTTATTGATGGCTCAAATCATGCAGTGCTTAGGTGGTAAAACAGGTGGCCTAGATCAAATATCCAATAAGGATGCCACTATCTTATATTGTCTGGCTACTGGGGTCCAGGTGGATTATGCCAAGATCATATGGGATGATCTAATTCATAAGCTAAACAAAAAGACTAGGGAAAAGATTGTTCCCTATCCTAGGTTTATATCTCTTCTCCTAGAACATATGGCGCCTAAATATGAAAATGAGGAACTCACCATCAATCCCACTTAAGTCTTTAGTGTTCACAACTGGATACTGAAGCCAAACCAACCTGAAGAACCTCTCTTCACTGACCACATGAAGGCCATCTGCAATCTAGATGTGCTTGTGGACTCCAAAGCTACCAAATACTCTTCTCCAAATGAAGAGGTTCCCCAAGGAAAAAAGCCTGGAGCTAAAAGTAGACTCAGAAGAAAACAATCTTTAAAACACACATCTGAGTACACCACTGAGGCATCCAAATCCCAATCTGGCCATTCAAAGAAGGAAACTAAGTCTAGTTCGGCCATGGACACAAGCCCAAGCCATCCATCACCTCCCACACCAGTGGTTGGTGAAATGCATAAAGAGGCATAGCAAGCAGCTAGTGGCCCAACATCTTTAGGGGCCACCAGTAAAGAAGGAGCCCACCCTCATCTCAGTAGTGGTATGTCTGCACTTACTATTATTTTAACCTGTTTAATTCAGCTTCTTTTATTTACACTTTGATTCTGCATCAGGACATGATGCTTCAACAGATTCTACAACTGAAGCTGATCCTGGACTATCTGCTCCTAATGATTCTATATCTTCATAACAAGATATGGTTAAAGGAACCAAAAACCATTCACTTGATCACATATTTGCAGGGTCTAATCCAAGTGTTCTTGTAAATAAAACTAAATCTGCTGGAGATGGGTTAAAAACTGCCCACACTGATTCAGGTGAAGAAGTCAGAAGCTGATGAAATATCAAAGAAAATAAAGCTGGAGGATTTATCAGATCTTTTAAAAGACACAAGATACGCCTTCTTCACTCCTGACTCCCCAATAGATGAACCAATTATTGTTTCAGATGAAAGTAAAGAAGATGATGTTGAAGAAGCTGAACAACCTCTAGCTACCTCTCAGGATGTCCCTAAAGACACTTCAGTCCCACATCCTCCATCTCAAAGATCAGCTCAAATTCAAGAGTTAATGGCTCAGGTTCATTTACTTAAGTCTTAGAAGAATGAGCTGGAACACCAAAAGGCAGTAGCTGAAGCTGAAGTCGCATCACTAAAGGCCAAGCCCTCATATCCAGACATCAACCAGCTCACTACTCTTCTGGTGACTTCTCTAAAACCTGAACTCGCCAAGCTCTTAGCCTCACATGACTTTGCTAGCTGTTTACCAATTGAACTGAAAGAGCTCCCGTCTAAAATCACTAAATTAAGTGAGGCAATCAAAGAGCTAAAGTAGCATGTTAAAGACATGAAATTAGAGCTACCTGGGGATCTCCAAGAGATTCCATCAAAACTGGAGACCTTCACTTCCACTATCTCCAGTCTCTCATCCCAGGTTGCTGAACTGAAGAACATTCAATGGGAACTTCCAGCAGAGTTTCCTGATTTACCACATCTAGTATCTTTAGTTTAGGAAAAGCTCAAGACTTTGGATTCTCTTCCAGGTATTTCGAAAAAGGTTACCAATACCTTAAACAGGTTTGCCACTCTAGTGGAAAATACATCAGGAGCCACAAACACGAGTGTTCCTTCAGCAGACAAAGCAACCGCTTCACCTGCTGAGGGGGAGAAAGATGCCGATACAAACCTGAAAAATGAACTAGTTGATCTCTTAGGCATATATATTGTCACACAGTACTACAACAAGAAGTTACTCTATGAAAAATACTGTGAGAAGATGAAGAAAAGAAGACAAAGCTCCAAGATCATAAACTGTGATGTTCTCACTAAAAAGGGCCCTATCTCACTGAAGGTATATAGGGAAGACGGGACAGCTGAATTCATTGAAAAATTCAAAGCCAGTAACTTACAGCTGGCTAAATCGAGAGAGGCAGTACAAGCTTGTCTTGATAGAAAAGAAAAAGGATGGAAAACCATCTATGAACTGATAAAGACAAGAATGGAATACCTTAAACAAACTGAAAAAGAGCTACATATTGACTTCAACAAATCCCTTCAAGAACAAGACCCTCTGGATGAGCTAAATGATATAGCTAACAAGAAAAGAAAAAGAACTGGTGATTCAACAGACCATTCCAGGTCATCAAAGAAACACAAGTCATCAAGTTCAACATACAGAAGAGGTTCAGTGACCAACAGGAACATCAAGTGTAATAATCTCTTGTATTGACTTTATCTTTTGTAAAAGTAATGTAATGAAAATTGAAATGAATGGTTATCAGTTTATGTTGTTCAATTTATATTAGTTATGTAAGAAGAAGTTGTTTTGCTCACTTACAACTGATTTTACCTTAGGCTATTTGTATATTCAAATAGGGGGAGATTGTTGGGTTTAGTTCCTGAGCCCTTCAGTTTTTCAGTAGATTTAAACATAAAATCCCCTAAGTTACTCAAGCTGAAGTAGTTCAGTTTAAGATGCTGAAGTTCCTTCAGCATTAGCTCTTCAGGTCCTTAGAAGATTGGGAAGTATCTTCACTTCAGTGTATGTAGTGGTACAGAAACTAAAGAAGGCCCTTGGTTGGAGCTTCAGTTCAGCTTGGTTGACAATTCTAAGCTGAACGTAGTCTATCTCCTTAACAGAAGCTGAAACATAAGTTTCACTTCTAGAAGGTTTACAAGGCGAGAAAAAGATTGCTTTATGCCAAAAGGAATAAAGCAATCTCCCTTGGAAAAGGTGCTTCTAAAGTCAGCATAGAAGTACATTCGCTTTTCCTTTAAGGACTATACCTGGTACTCTCAAGCATGTCAACATTTAATGTTATCTCAACCACCCATTAGATGTGTGACACGCGTACTTGGTTAATGATATGTGTGAAAACACATATCCATTTATATCAAAAATAGCCCTAAAAAGACAAAATTGGGCTTTAAATGCTTGAATATTGCTTGTTTTGTCTTTTTAATTGTGTAGGTACGGATAAAGCAAAAATCACAAGAAAACGGTCAAAACCAGACAAACACGAACACGGGAACGGAAGAGCACGCAAAAAGCCGAGAGGAAGCTACCAAAAGTCAAACCCTAGTTAAACTTCAGTCAACTTGGTCAACCAAAGTCAAGGTCACAAAAAAACAAAAATCTCAAAATTACCAAATCAGTCCCTGAAAAATCCAAAGTTACAAGAATGGTCCTTAAAAGTTAAAACCATATCTGGTTTATAAAAGCCCTAAACAAAACAACCCGTTAACCTTTCACCCATAAGTCCAAACCCGGGCCCAAATTCCATGGCCCATTCCTTTTTTATAACCCAAGTCAACCCGGGTCAAACAAATACAAACGCACCCTTATAGTAAAAAAGAAGATAAAACACCTTATGAGCTGTTACATAGACGAAAGCCAAATGTTGAGTATTTTCATGTGTTTGGCTCATTGTGTTATCCGACAAATAACCGTGATGATCTTGGGAAAATGAAACCTAAAGCACACATTGGGGTTTTTATTGGTTATTCCGAAACATCAAGAGGTTTTTGAATCTATAACCGTCGCACCAAAAGGATTATGGAGACTATTCATGTCAAGTTTGATGAGCTTACAGCAATAGCTTCTGAACATGATTATTTAGAACCCGAACTTCAACGATTTAATAATCAAAATTCATCAGATGACTTAATGAATACTCCTTCAAAAGAGGATTTAGATAATTTGTTCGGTCCAATGTTTGAAGATTATTTTGAGCAAAAATCTTCTGATACTACCATCAATTCCGCTGCACAACCGACTCACGATCAAGAAGACTTACCTTCTACATCTTCAATCATTGATGACACACATGAGGCTCCTCTTGTTATCACAACATCTGTCGAATAAACTTCTCCAATCTCTTTATAAGATTCTGATGAATTCAATCAAGAAGATTCTGCTGATTTTGATGGTAATACACAGTTTGTTCCATATGATTCTCTGAATCATGAGGAAATTGAGTCATCTACACAAATCTCGACCCATCAAATGCAGAATTTCCATCAAGTACAACCCTCGACTCACATTTGACAAAAGATCATCCCTAGACCAAGTTATTGGTTGAGCCCATCATACTGTTATGACTCATCAACGGCTACATACCGATTTTTCCCCCCCCTGAGGTTTGCTTTGTATGCATTAACCATTAGGCAATTGAACCAAAAACATCAAAGAAGCCATGCAAGATCATAGTTGGATTGAGTCCATGCAAGACGATTGAATCAATTTGAAAGACTTTAAGTTGGGAATTGGTTCCGACTACCATAAGGAAAAGAATGTTATTGCTCTCGAAATGACTTTATGAAGAGATAAGTGTGATGTAAAATATGTATGTCTCGGAACAAACCTGCAAGTGGCATAAAGGTTATAAGCAAGAAGAAGACAATGAATTATTAGAGATATTGTGCTCCTGTTGCTCGTCTTGAGGCTTGTTCGCTTATCATGTGCTTTGCTGCTCATATAATATCACTATCGTTCAAATGGATGTCAAAACGGATTTTCTCAATGGTCCTTTGAAAGAAGAAGTATAAGTCCTCCCCCCACCCCCCCCCCCACCCTCCCCCCACGCCCGTCGCAACCTAAGAGGGTTTTATTGATTCTGAATTTTCCAAATCACGTCTACATTTAAAAAAGCTCAATACGGTCTTAAGCAGCACCTCGTGCATGTAAGACAAAATGTCTTTGTTTTTAATTGAACACGGTGTTATAATAAATTTGTATAAATTGACCCAACTTTGTTTACTAGACGTCACGAGGGAGACATATTACTTGTTCAAGTATATGTTGATGACATTATTTTTGGATCAACAAATCCAGATTTCTAAAGATATTTGCAAACTTAATTGAAAAACAATTTTGAAATGCGATGAAAGGGTTGAACAAAAGTTCTTTCTTGGACTTCAGGTCATCAATCTCCCATGTCATATCATAAGTCGGTCACAATATGCAATAGAGTTGTTAAAGAAACATGGTCTAATGAATAGTTCTTCCAGAGCACACCTATGGCACCAGAGAGACAGATCTGATATACAAGGCACTCCTACTGATCAAATGACTTATCGTCATCATGATATTAGGGCTTCATGTATCTAACAGCCAGATCGACCAGACCATAGCTTTGGCTACTTTAGTAGGTGCACATTATTAAGCATGACCAACGGTCAAACACATCAAAGAGGACCAACGGATCTTCCGGAACTAAGACAGTCCTTAACAATGGCCTATGGTGATCCAAAGGCATCTGGTTTTGAACAAATTGCCTATTAGAGATGCGTCCCATGCAGGTTATAAAGATATGTAAAATGCACATCAGAGGATTGTAATTTTTAGGTTGAAAGTTCTGTAAGTTGGAGTTTTCAAAGAAACAAGATTGTCTGTCGATGTCTACTACAGAAGTTGAATATGTTTCAATTGTCTGCATGCTATGACTCAAGTGATATGTGATGCATACTCAACTGATTGACTATGATTTAAATACAATACGGGATTCCGATGGTATTTGATTCCAAGAGTGCCCATTTACTAGTTCATGCAATCCAGTCCAACAGTCTAATACAAGCATATTGACGATCCAGTATCATTTTATTAAAGAACAACGTTGAGAGGGGTACTTGGAAATATACTTTGTCGGACAGAATACCAACTAGCGGATCTATTTACCTAAGGCACTCCAAAGTACGCTTTGAGAATCTAGTTCATCGCATTGGTATGAGATGTATGACTCCAACTCAGTTGGAAAGTCTGACAAAGTTATCTTCGTGAAAAGATCATACATCACAATCATGTACATAAATATTTCAAAAACAAAAGAAAAAATTGAAAAATTAAAAAAAATAATAATAACAAAAAGATTTGACACATTTTTCTTATTAAAAAACAACATAATTTAAAAGAATTACAATCTTTTGTTTCATGATTCCAAGTTTCTTATTAAAACCTTTTACATTGCAAAATACGGAATCATGATCCAAGGGGGAGTTCTTACAATTTTCATTCACAAACATCTTTTTGATAATAAACTCTCATGATGACTAAATTTGGAAATGTTATATTTTTGAGGGGGAGTTTTAGTTGAAAAAGTAACAATTTTTCATTTTTGAACTATGAATTTTACATAATTGTTATTTCAAGGGGGAGTGTTTGAAAAGATTCATTGTTTAAGGGGGAGTTTGTGTAAATTCACAAACAAAAAATTAGAAATGCTAAAGTACAAGGACTGAATGTGTAAATTTTTCAAATTTTTTTGGTAAATACTAAGTACAGGGACTGAAAATGTCAATTTTCCAAACTGTTTTCGGTGGCTATATAAAGGATTTTAATTTCATTTTTTACTTTTCTTTTTTACCGAATCCTTTTACTGAGTTTGAGTAGAAATCTGTTTTACGCTATCTAAGTTCATTACAACGATGGTAATTTCACTTCTTACTCAAACGTAAGTGGATATATATGTCTTAGGTATTTTTTGAGTAATTTGGGATTACCGAGTTTGAACTCGGTAAAGATAAGGTTTACCGAGTTTGTGTTATGATAATGTTTTGTAAGCTTATGATATTGTGGACATAATCCTTAAGGCTTAGAATTTAGTGGCAAAAAAGTGACTTAAGGCCATAAAATGATCATAGAATGGTTAGGATTGAGTTTTGATTAAACTTGGTAGTACATTACCGAATCTGTTATTTTACCGAGTTTAGTTCTTTGTGCACAGGTTATAATCTGTCAATGATTTAAACACTTAGATGATATTGAGTTTATGGTAACAAAAGTCACTATTTTTAAAACTCAGTAAAAAGTCTAATTATCAAAATCGGTAAGGTCAACTGGTCAAACTCAGTAGTCAACAAAAGTCAAAAATCAGTTAAAGGTTAATGGTGAAAATCAGTTTAATTGTTTGTGGTTTTTTTGACAGTGTTTTTGAATATGGCAATAATTGTTGTTTGCATCATTATGTAAAGCATATTGTTGTGAATGTCTGTGAAAAACAAAACGATCAGTTTCTAGTGTGCTGAAAATCTGACAAATAATTTTGGCAAAGAAACAAGTTTTCATGAATTTTATGCTATGGATCATATATGTCTATTCGTAATTGTTTAAGTGGACTAAGTCATGTCCGGTTTTGACCATTTTCTGCATTGAACATGAATGATGATGATACTTAGGCCATTCAATTATTGAATAAGATGTGTATGTATTCATGTTAAGCTTCATAACAATGTGAAAGAATTAAAGTTTTTATAACTTGAATATGTTAATTTCAAATCTTAATTGTTTAAGTGGACTAAGGCATGTCCGGCTACGGCCGTTTTCTGCAATGAACAGAATGAGGAGTGAGTGACTTAGCGTCCTTCAGTAGTGGTTTTGTGATTACATTATTCATAGATTATCAACATCATGAAAAAGTTTTGTCAATAGATTTTTTGAAAAAAGTTCTCAAAATCTGTTATTGTGTCAAAATGAAACCTTCTTAAAACAAATTTAAGAGTTGAAGGAGTTTCACTATTTTTCATAACTGTGTCTTGATTCAAATCAAAAGAGAAATCTTCATCCTTCTTGAGAGAGTATCATGTCACAAAGAATTTCTGGTGAGGATATTCTAAAAACAGAAATAGAGAGCTAAATCCATACGCGAAAAAGCAAATCAAAAGTGTGTTCGAAAAAGAAATGCCAGAACACACAAAAATGGTAAATAAAAAGAATAATTCGAATAAAGCGTATGGCATGTGCTAGAAAAAGCAAGAATGAGCACATGAGAAAAAAAAGATCAAAAATATGTTCAAAACGAATTGCCAGAACATATAAAAACAGACAGAGAGGAAAAAGACAAAAATGTCAAAAGAATTATTTGTTTCCTAACACCTCAATTGTATTCATTCAGTTATCATCATGGCACAACAACATGCAGCTGATGTTCATCCAGATGAACTGTGTCCTCCAAACAAGCGATATGAGCATACCCCCCCGGGGGGGGGGGGGGGGGGGGGGGGGGGGGGGGGGGGGGGGGGGGTTGGGAGGACAAACCGTTGGGATGCAAACAATAGGTTGTTGGAGCATGTGCAATGTCTATCAGAGAGCAAGATTCTGATGAATATTTTTATGAATCATCCGTTATGATTCAGCATTGCAGCATCAGTATCTGTACCGTGGATTTATATGGCACAGTTCTGGCATACTTTGAAAGAAGATGGATCAAAGCATCGACTCAAGTTCTTGCTGGATAGAAAAGAGCTTACACTTACTCTGGATGACTTCAGAACAATCTTTCATCTTCCACAAGCAAATGATAACAATCATGCTTCGTTTGTGCCACCACCATCATTCTCTGATATGGTTCCATTTTACAAACAAGTGTTGGGATTTACAATGGAACTCAAGACTGTTTCTAATTTCAAGATATCTGGTCTTCTACAGCCTTGGCAGACGTTATGCAAGATATTCTCCAAGTGCTTGACTACACGCGTTACGGGATGGGACCAACCGCCGTTGCAGATAATGCAAATGTTATACTGCTTTGTCAATAACATTCATGTGGATTATGCGGAGTTAATGTGGGAAGGCATTTACTATTCGCTTCATCATCCTGCCACTTCGATCCCATACCCACGATTTACGAAGATCATCATCAGTCATTATATGACTATCTTTCCTGACATTTCAAGACGTGCTCGAGATGCTTATCACAATCTTCAAGATGATGATATTATGAAGAATATCTTCAATTCAGGAAGAAACAAGAACAAGGTTGGGATGCGGATACCAGCATGGATGATCACAGATGAGATGAAGCTTACGGAGCATTATAAGATGTATGCAGAGGTGTTTGGGCTAGATGTTCCTCTGACTCAGTCACAGCCGACTGAGTCTACCCAGGGAACGCATAGGACACCTAGCGCCCCTAGGTCACCTAACCCTGCTACGGAGACAGCTGAGTCAAGTGTTCCAAAATGATCAACTGTGATCCGTTTTCGATTACCGTCAAGGCAATCTGCACGACTAACACCACCTGTTCCAGTGCCATCAGCAGAAAAAGCTGATGAGATGATTTTACAAGACATGATTCAAGTAAGTCTTGCTGAGCACAAGAGTCGTGAAGAACAAGAAGCAAGAGAAAATGTGGCACTGGTATACGAGCACTTGGCAGCTGAGGAGATTGAGAAGCTTGTTGAAGATCCTGAGAATGTTGATGATAGTTCACCCCCTAGGCATGATGACACATCTATTCCCGGCACTAGGTTAGAGCCCAGGAGTGATAAGGAAAGTCCGGAGGTGGAGATTGTTCAGGAAAAGGAGGAAGAGACTACAAAGGACACGGAGGTGGAACCAGATAAAGATACTCCAATGGTAGATGTTACCAATATTGTTCCACCTGTAAATGTTGATGATGAAGAAGATGAAATAACTGATGAAGTGTTTGAATTAAGGAGAAGGGTGAAAGGGAAGAATGTAGAGGAGACTAGGATTTCACCAATTCCCTCACCAACTAGATCACCTAGGAATCTCTCTACTCTCGTATCTTCGGATACCGAGAAACTCCAGGAATTGACGGTTACTCATCCTACACCATCATCAGGTTCATTTGCACCAAAGTTAACAAAAACCAATCGTCTTCTATCATTGATCAAGGCAAAACCCAATCGATTCAAAAGATACAAGAGTTTCTTTCATGAATTACAGGGACGATATGGTTACTTATTTGCACATCTCAAGAAAAGGTTCATGCCACGGACATCAAGTGATCAACTTGCTGATAATCTTCATGATGTCATGATGGAAACGCTACCCTCGTTGGTGAAAGAGAAAGTAACGGAGCAAGTTAAGAAGGAAGTTCCTGCGCAAGTTCGAGATCAAGTTCCTGTGTATCTTGCGGAAGGGTTGATTCTGGAAAGGAAAACGACTAAAGAAGAGACGGAAAGATTAATCTCTAAAGCTATCTTGCAAGAACGTGGGCGTATGCAGGCACATATATCATCACAGATTCAAAATGCAATTGACAATGCTATTCCTTCTTTAGTTGATGCATCTGTACGCAGTTATATGTCGGGTCATATTCTTCATGTTCATCCGGCACAAGTTCAATCATCCTCTGTTCCAGAACAACAACATCAATTGTACCTTGCTATGAAGGCTGATCCTCTGTTACAACAACAAGACATAGCAATCTGGTTGGCTCTCCAGATGAAGTTTGAGAAGACTCAGGTACCACAAACTGCTTGTAGATCTTCTGCCGTTCGCACAAGAGATCAGGACGATCCTCATGATGATGCTCATCCTGAGGGGGAGAATAGTGCAAAAAGGCAGAAGACATCGGAGTATGAAGCATATGTATCTGGAGAGTCATCGTCTGGACAAGTTAATGTAGAGGAACCAGGTCCTTCTACTTCAGGTAATCAAGAACAAGATGATGAATTTGATTTCTGGACTGATTCTTATGCTTCTGATGATGATGAGATTCCAACTAAGCAAGTAACACAAGACATCATGGAAGAGATATCTTTGACAATTGATGAAGCTAAGTTGAAGAAGATGGCGGATGAGATGCTAAGACAAAGATGTACTTCAGGAGATGAACATCAGTATCACATTGATCAGATGAAGAATTTCTTGCAAAGTGACATTGTTTGGGAAAGCGGAAAGGAAATTCTTGTCTCTCCGCATCCACGAAAGATCACACCATTAGTTCAAACCTGTCAAAGAGATCTTGAAGCTCCAGCATTATCTCTGATTAATCAAGACCATTTGTACTTGAAGAAAGGAAATTCAGGTCTTGAGAAGATCATTTTGTCACTTCATAAATTTCCAGCAATTGTCTTCAATAATGATGATATTGAAGAACGGACTTCCAAATGGGTTAGTAAGTGTATAAAGAAGTTTAATCCTTATGCAAGATATGGTGTTGAAAACTGGAAGAATCCTCATGCGAAGATCTTCAACATAAGGAGACAGAAAGAACCTGGAAGGCCGAAGGAAGAGATCTATTCAAACTCTAAGATCGTTCAAGTTATCAAGACATACTGGGAATTGGGTCATGAACATAAGTTTATCATAGAGATTGTGGCAAGAAGAGCTAATGATTACATAGTGTCAATAATCGAGCTAGATTACAAGAACCTCAATAAGAATGACATTAAAGACATGTATCTGCTGATCGTGAATAACAAGGTACCTGATTATGCTAATACAGGATTGTTATGGTCTCTATCAGTATTCATCAGGAGTTCAGTGATATGGGAAAGAGTGCACGATTTTCAACTTGGAATCAAAAGCTATCAACAGAAGATTAATCTCACTGCACCAACAATTACATTCCCAGGAATTGAAAAATATGATGTGTTTTCTATTGTCTATAAGCCCGTACATGGAATCATTTACACTAATAGCAAGAAAGAGAAAAGCGTGATGAAACATTCAAAGATACATAAGTTTTGTGATGCAACACTGAGAAGAACGCTTGAAGGACTAAAGAGTTATTATAATGATGTCAAGTATGGGACAAGAGAACTCACCAATGGCTGAAGTTGAGTATCTTGTAATTGTTTGAAGAAGAGATTGAAAGTTAGATTGAAGCACGTATCAAAATGAGAAATGATGGGAGATGTTTGTGATTAGAAGTCCACTTGGACCTTGAAGAGAACGCCCAGAATAATCGACCCTTAGGGGGAGATTGTTAGGTTCATAAAAAGTGTCGATTTTGTGGTTTAGTTAATAGTCTTTATTTTGTTTTGTATAAAGTAGCTTGTAATAAGGTGTATTTTGCTAAAAGAATGAAATAGCATAATTACCAAAGATTGGGGACTAGAAGTGAAAAATAAAGGAGGGAAGGTCTTCCTCTCTTAAATTACCCCTCTAATCATCATTAGAGGGTGATGCTTTTGTAATAAATATTTTCCTTTTTCCCTCAATTTATAACATTTGAAATTTGAATACTTTCCCTCCACTACTATTCTCTCTAAGCTTCCATGATTGATAATGTATAATTCAAGATAAAATAAGACCTATCACGAATATTTGTATTAACAATCTTCTCCTTTTTGATGATGACAAAATATAAACTCATATTTAATAAAAGTTACTAATTAAGTATTTAGTGGTTGAGTTTACATATCTTCTCCCCCTTTTTGTCAAAGCAAAAAGTGTTCTAGAGGCGTGGTTGCAAGTTGATTTTGACGAATACAAAGTAACTTTGTGACGAATGCAAAGTGAAAATAAAGACAAATTTTCAAGTGCTCCCCCTCGGTGTATGCTCCCTCTTGCTTGGGGCACCAAGGAATCGAGCCATGGAGGCGTGCTACAAAACAAAGTTAGTAGACAAGCAAATATATATATATTTATTAGATTTATATTTATATTTATATATATTTACTATATATTATATATATAACTATATATATATATATGTATTATACTAGTATATATTATGTATGTATGTAGTATGTATGTATGTATGTAATGTATGTAATGTATGTATGTATGTATGTATGTATTTTATATTATATATATTATATAATATTATATATATATAAGCCCAGTTCAGTTGAGAAGGATTTTTTTTTTGAAAAGTTTATGAGATCTACGTTTCTTAGCCAAATTGATTCATATTTTTTGATTTGTTTTCACAAGTAAACATCTTTAAATAGTGAATCAATAACTATAAATCATAAATTTGATTCACAAAATCATTGCTCAAAATCAAGTTATGTAAGATTCTTAATTTGCTATAGACAATCCAATCCACAATAATACCACAGTAGATTCGTATTTTTTTACTATATTGCAATAACGAAGACATTTTTTAACATTGATTTGAATTTTTTTTTACACATTTTGATTATAATCACATTAAAATGAGTTTTTACGCTTGCGAAAAAAGTGAATCAAGTTTAGAAATCTATCGTTTTTAAAAACCTTCTCAATCTTCTCAAAATAAAAACTTTCTCAATCGATCCGGATTTTATATATATATATATATATATATATATATATATTTAGTTATGATCAAATGAGAAGTTTTCTTAAAATAAGAAGTTACAGAAGTAATATAATCGCATACCGAGATGCACCGATGTAAATTAGATGATCTCGTAATCATTAGATGGCATTATAAGCATTTCAAGTTTTAATTAGATGAATCATACATATATTAGATGCATTTCATGATTTTCTTATGTTTTTTGTTCTCTGCACAGTGCTTTAAAATCATGAACAATTTGCACCATTACAACATCTAAGTAACTTTCGACTCGAAATGGTGAATGTAAATGAATAGAAATGCATCTAATGCAATTCGTCTGCATCTCAAATGTGTGATTTTAGTCACTTTCACCACTTTTATTTTATTTACTTCTCATGGATCCTACTCTATATATTATATAATTATATAATATATATATTTTTATAAATTATTGATATATATACATAAATATAGATTATATACCATCCATCTAAGTAATATATATATATTATATTATATTATATTATTATATATCATATATATATTTAGTAGTATATTATATAATATATATATATAATATTATATATTAATAGAGTGAGGGATCAAATGAGATTAATAACTAAAATGTGAGATTAGAAGTTAACCACAACAACAATTTCAGTTGCACTACCAAAAGTGGATGCATCTCCCTTTAAATTCTCCCCTTTTATTTTAAATGTGTGGTCAGAATTACTTCTCACCATTCTCATTTTAAGTATTCTTCTCATTGGATCTTTCTATGTATATTATATATATATATTATATTATTATTATTATTTTATTATTATATTATATAAGAGGATGTATGTCACATCACTAATCCTACTAATCACCTCCCTATTCCATGTCATCATTAATTCTTGCCATGTCATCAGATAAATTTTGGAATTTATGCTAAGTTGATATACATCACAATAAGATACATAATTCACACAACACATAACCACAACCACAAAACCCTAACTAAAAACTAATTAATGGAAAACCTATTACGCATGTAGTAACAATGAATGCATGCAAAATCAAGCAAAGTGAATTATGACTTTTCCCTTTGTGTCACCTGCGATCGAATACAAAATACACTAAAAGGTTTTTGATCGTTTGAACAAGAACAACTCATAATCATTGTGATTTGATAGTTTTGAAGGTAATTTTTTCGATCATAATTGATGCACTTTGTTTTCTGCTTGATCTATGGGCTTTACCTTCTAATCTCACAATCCTATATATATTTTAACTATTTATTCATTATTTTTCTGAGTAGATGTGCGACATTCTCTTTTTTCAATTGTGCCTGAGAGTTATTCCTAGACACAAACCCCCATCAGCGGACACATTGCGTAATTCGAAGAGATTCAATTACTTAGTCTAGAATAGAAAGATGAGCGTGTTGGAAGATCTCCCTGTGAGAGAAAACTTTTGCTGGGAACCAGTGGAAGACTGTAAGGTAAGATTTGGAAGCAACACAAATAATTCTACATGTGAGACAGTGTCAATTGCAGCATTGCTTTTTCAAGGACAAACTATTGAACTTATGTAATTGGTTGCACGTGTGTCTGCTGATTTATTTTATTAGCCATTAATTCAACTAGCAGTCTTTGCTACTCACAACATTGAGTTAGGTGTATGTGGTGGTAGTTAAGGAGGAGGGAACCTACCTGGGGCCACGTCAGATATCAGATCCACCCTTCTCCTATTGCTGATTGGTAACTGCACCACTGATCCCAATGCTTTTAATATTTGTTTTATAAATAACAATGATTAAGACTTTAAGGGGCTTAGTGTCATATAGTTATTATAAGGTTCAGTGGTCTTGGGGTTGTTTTAGTCGGCTACTGGTAGAAGTCTACTACAGTATAAAATATGCATCTTAGTTAATTATTCCATTATTCAACAGAAAGTCAACTCCAGGGCCCAAGAGGTTAAACATGTATTGTTTATTTTTTTTTCTTTGTGTTCGTTACTGTTTTCTACATATCCAAGAAGCTAATATACAAATGTATTGATCTTATTATAAAAGAGCCGATAAATTTGTTTTGTTTTTTATAATAATATTCCCCTACACATCACTTAAAAAGGGTTGGATCAATGATGATGGATCCGATTCCAGGTCTTAAACATGATATTGTTGTTGAGTACTTGATACGAGTTCCATCATGAGCAATGGATGCATATCCTTTAGACGAAAGCTGTACGAGATCAATGATTCAAAATAGTTAGATATGCTCCAATATAACGAGGAACCGTTAAATGTCAACCCAGACTTATAGCGATTGGTCGTTGTTGCAGGGAGGAGGAGATGAATGTTGTAGAGGATCGGGATGAAGTCCAAATCTTAATATTCTACTTTAAGCTATCACAGTTTCAGATATGTTGCTACCCCCAAAAGAAAGCCTATCTAGTGCCTTAATAACATGAAACTAAACGTGTTAGTTTTATTTCATTAGATCACATACTTCTATAAGAAGGCAATAAGATGGTGATTACGACCTGTATATATATTCATAGATAGTAAAAGACATGTCGAAAGTAATTCTGAAAGTGATGACAGGGTCAATGACATACATTGATTCTTCTAGGACAGTCTATGGAAACACTATGCAATTGGTTGCCGATTCATGTGCGCCTATCTGATTTAATTTTTACAGGCCTATCAATTCAACTAGCAGCCGTGCTACTCACTACATTGTGTTTAGCGTATCTGTTGGTAGTACAGGAGGGAGGGAACTACAGAGAATATCAGTATACACCTTATTTTTTGCTGATTGGTAACTGGTACCACTGGATCCCAATGCTTTTAATATTTGTTTTCATATATAACAAATGATTAAGGACTTCTAAGGGGGATTAGTGTCATTTATTTTTATTAAGGTCGGTCGGTTTCTAGGGGTTGTTTTTAGTCAGCTACTGGCGAGATGTCTACTACAGTATATAGATAGCTTCATGATTCAGCAGAAAGTTGACTCTAGGGTTCGCACCTCCCAGAGGTTTTAAACGTGTATTGTTTATTTTGTTCTTCAACTACTACACAAATAGGGACATTAGTGCCCCTTGATAGGAGCCCGGTTTTGTGAAAATATGGGCTATAAAGGGTTTTTGCAGGGTATTCGTGCCATGTCTTTCTCACAGAGATAGTGCTCTATGATTAAATCTCTTCAGAGCCATGTCTCTTGCTACAAAAAACCGGGCTGCTATACTTTTTCTAGTATCATACTATCATTTGAGTTATTCATAAACTATACTTTTTCTAGTATCATACTATCATTTGAGTTATTCATATACTTCTTTTAGGGATATCAAGTGTGCTAATATATTGGTTAGCAAAGGTACATAGACAAGGGCGTTGAGCATTAATGTTGTGATTTCTTACTATGTGTTTTATGGTAGTGAAACGTTAATACCATTCAATTGAATCTCATTAAAGCACCAAATACAACAGGAATAACCAATGCCTGTTCATCATTTCTCACAATTTGTTCAGGTCGGTATTAACCGGTATCAAAACCTATAATGTTTCGACTTGATAGTAGTATTGGTTCATGACAGTTGAATTATTTTAATATGAGAGAGGTTGTCGGGGGCGGTTACTTATAATAGCAAATAATCCATCATACGCTAATTTTATTTGTTGTTTTATTTTTATTATATTAGCTTTGAAACATACCTTTATGACCCTTTTCGTTTTCCTCGGTACTAACACATATATATTTTTCTTAAGCTTGTGCGTAATATATACGTTGATTTGACATTATTACTCACCTGACACAAGCTAAAATTGTATTATAAATATATCTTAACTTTTGTATCCAATCACAGATTACGAGATATGTTGATTACTTTGGTCAATTCACATAAGAGCAATTTCTTGAAGATATCGCCGAGGTACTTCTTTTGAACTTATAACATTAGACTATGTTTGTAATTATTTAAAAGTAGTTATTTTTTGCGTTCAATAAACTATTTCGTATGTTTATAACTGATATATCTTTATTTTATTTTTTTGCAAATGATATTCACAAAACAAGCCCGCCCATCGGGCGGGCCATGCAACTAGTATATATATATATATATATATATAGAGTAGGGATCCAGTGAGAAGTAAATTAAAATAAGAAGTGGTGAGAAGTGACTAAAACCACACATTTGAGATGCAACGACTTGCATTAGATGCCCTTTTCTATTCATTAAGATGCCTCCTTGCGAGTTTTCGATAGTTAATTTGATGTGTAGATGGTGCAAATTGATTTTCATGATTTTAGCAACTGTGACAGAGGAACAAAAAACATGAAAATCATGAAATGCATCTAATATATGTATATGCATCTAATTAAAAGCTTGAAATGCGTTATAATGCATCTAAGATTATAGAGATGCATCTAATTTAAGTCGGTGCATCTCGGATATGCGATTATAGTTACTTCTTATCCTTCTTATTTTAAGAAAACTTCTCATTTGATCCTAACTCTATATATATATATATATATATATATATATATATATATATAGCAACAACACATGCATATATATAGGCAATAATAAACCACCATCGTTACAACATAACAATTAATAATGTTAATTCTATTATAAGGGAAATAACATAAAATTAGACATAAAGCCAAAATAAACTAAAAAAGACAACAACTAGAAAAAATAAAAATGAACTAGAAAATAAAACAACTTAAAAGTCTAAATCTTGGGATAAATGCATTTTTCCCATATAATCCGAAGTTATTAACCTTCTTGAGATGGAACGGAGAGAATGTATTACTAAGGTTCTAGTGTAAGTATGCGTCAGAGCATGTATACACACTGTTAACTGAAAGTGGATAATGTCGTCGTTGTGCGTAGGTATTATTTATTATCAAGTTTTACTATTTATATTTTGCCGACTAAAGCTAAGAACAACACTAACGAGCAGTGTACCCAATCAGATGTAGATTCGTTGGTAAGTAGGGTGTCGATCACTAAGAGAGAGAACGTTAATTATTAATTATCAGTATTTTAGTTATCTAAGTTAGTTCTAAGTTATTCTACGTTATACGTAAGTTAAACCTAAACTAATGGTAAAAAGGGAGGGTTTTCAGCCTGAGAGACTGGCACGAGTTTAGGTTTACCTAGACTGAGATAGGGCGAATAACACACACAAATTTGATAGTTAAGAGATTGAGAAGCGGTCAAGCCTTATGTAAGGAAAACGTATTAACCATATTTAATCTAATAAAACATAAGTTTTAGTTTATAAGTGCAATGATTGTCTTATCTCGTTGTCGATATATCATTCTTAGATTTAGGCGGTACTTCTTCCTAAAACCTAGACATGGCAATTCTGTCACAATTAACCACATCCGCATAAAGCAATCATGGTTGATTATAATATATCTTAGAAAACAATAATGGTTGAAGGATACAAGTAATCTTTGATATGAGATGGGAAAGAACTTAGTGAGAGAGAGTGGAAGGAAGGATGTATTCTAGAGAGAGAAAGTAAGAAACATATAATGCATAAATAAAATGAGAATACAAAACCAACCAACACCCTCTCCAAGGCATGGAGAGGGGTATTTATATCCTAATGATGGCCGGCCATGGGCCTTGAGGGCTTTCGGCCTTGGGCCATGTTAGCTTATGTTACTAAACTTATGAATAACTACGGGCTAAGACTAATACATATTGGAAGTGACCGATACTTTTCTTGTTTCTAACAATCTCCCCCTAAGGGAGGTCACTCCAATTTACAAAACTTTAAACCTAGCATACTATGCTTCATCTTTAGTCTTCAGCTCGTAAACTTCATTTCTTGATTTACTCTTGTGAATATGTTGTAGTGACTTTGGGCTTGAGCTTGTTCCTTTATCTTGACTTGTGTGTGAATATGTGATCTTGAATACCTTGAGATCATCAACCAAGCATAATCTCGTTTCACCATCTTGTAAACTTTGTCATCTTGTAAACTTGTGACTACAAAACTTTAAACCTAGCATACTATGTTTCATATTTAGTATTCAACTCGTAAACTTCATTTCTTGATTTACTCTTGTGAATATGTTGTAGTGATTAGTGACTTTGGGCTTGAGCTTGTTCCTTTATCTTGACTTGTGTGTGAATATGTAATCTTGAATACCTTGAGATCATCAACCAAGCATAATCTTGTTTCGCCATCTTGTAAACTTTGCCATCTTATAAACTTGTGACTTTGGACCGACATGCTCATACTTTTCTTGATTTGTTGACTTGAAAAGCTTTAATGTTGCATCTTTCTTGAAATTCTTTAACTTTAACACTTCGTCACTTTGAGAAAGACGTTCGGTATTAGAGTGACGGAAACTTCTTTGAAATTCTTTGACTTTAATACTTCATCACTTCAAGAAAGACGTACGGTATCAGAGTAGCGGAAGTCTTAAAACATGTACTTGAGTTTTCATGATGTCTTTATGTTTGTCGGTCGGGTATGAACATATGGTTATAAATCTTGTGAGTTAGCTAGAATCAGGTACCTTCACCGCCATTTTTACGTATCCTGCATTTAAACAGTTAGCAATAAATCTGGGGGACGAATATGGCTTTGTCATTCGTCCAGGTGTGGTTGGAGTAACCTTCGAATCCGTGAGGATCGACTTGTGATCAGGTAGATTCTTTCCAATTAAGAAGAAATCTCCTTGATCTGGTATTTCCAGCTATAGTATTAAATCTTTCTAACACATAAGTATAAGATTCATTGTACTCAGCATGTTCTCATTATCAGAACGTCTCAAAGCAGACAGCACGATAAGAGTGAACTAGTTAGTTACTATCTCACCGATTGAATAGAAAGATTGATTTGAAAATCAAACAACGTGTCACTTGCTAAAGTGTTTTTGTGACACACCGAGAGTGTTAATCATTTCAAAAATTCATTAGTAACCGTTTATCCATTTCCTGGAACAAGTTTGATTCTTATAGATCGCTACATGTTTCTTTCTAGTTGTCACAAGTTTTGATTCAAAAAAGAATCGAAACATGTTCACATACCATAGAGCTTGTTTGATGTTGACTCAAGCAGGATTTCCATCTTCATTGTGAATGAAATCGTTCGGATGTTCTTGCAAAATCACAAGGATAATGCGTAGGACTCTTAGTATATATCTTGTTATTCACATTGTGTGATTTAGCAAGCTTAATTTGACAAGTGTCCTAATGAGATTTATGGATGATCTCTTTTGGCTCTAGACTCAATAGTGCACTTTGATTTTAGTGATCGGAGGCTGGAGCTGAGTGCCACCTTTTCAATATCAACTAACTCGAAGTTAGAGAGTTGATAGAAATGTTGTGAACTCTCCTGTGAGTTCAAACCAAAGTCTTCTGACTTTGAGTGGTGGAAGGGTCTGTGAATAGCGTCCTCGGGTCCATGACTGTCTTCAATTTCGGACAACATCTTAGTGTTTCTGACAGTTTATGTATTGACCCGGTTTCTGCCTAAGTGTATGGAGGGCTTCTTTCTTTTCACCCTTTATCTTTACATTTATTTTTCATTCTTCAACCCCTTCAATGCTTACCGAGACTTCATAACTAACACCTTGTTGGGTTTGTTCCAGTGTTAGCTCCATCTTAGTCTGCATTCTTCCCTTAATCTCACTTTACTCCTTTTATCATACCTAAGGACTTCTACACTAACTAGTGGATATCCCTGGGTAGATCCCTTCGGTTCTGGTTGGATCATGGGATTTGAATACCTATGCCTAACCACCTTATATCTCTATAAATTAAAGTACATGGTCGGTCTTTTGAGTATTCCATCACGATCAAAACCAAAAATCATTTAAAAAAGTTTCAATCAAAGTTTGATTTAAATATTCATAAGATTTCCACTTTGAGAGTTTTTCATTATCACTATAAGCTCACCCCTTAACATGTGCATCTATTCGTAGTTACATGATAGGTGTGGATGTGCATAAGTCCATTTTATTTGAACACATCATTTCTATTTCAAGTTTAGATCCAGGTTAATCACATTTTCTCCCCTTATCTAAAATGTTAACCCCTTGATATTTTGGATATCAATTGATTAAACTTTTAGGGAAAAATGTTATATAGCTATCTATATGGAACATTTTAATGCTCCCCCTTAATGTATGAGGGTATATAAGATAGTGTTGAGTATAATAATTTGAAATTTTTTGAATTTACTAAGAAATTTTTGAAAATGTTGTACTCGAGCACTCCTTATTATCAATATAAGTCTACGCTACATATATACAAATTCACTTGTTTATTATACGAAGTTTTGACCTGAATGATGAGAACATCATATGTTGAAATCATATGGTCCTTTGTAGCAGCCGTAGGTTTCCTTCGTATAATCTCCCACCAACGAACTTTCTAAGCTCCTCATTAACCTTTCTTTCAAGAAGTTGTCAATCTGATCGCTTTACTATATCAGCATCTCTTCAGTATTGCTTCATTCAACTTTCTTTCAAGATAAGAAAGCTTTTGCTTCAAACTTTGAGTATTGAAACAGATTCAGATACATATGTAACTTTGAGTTGTATGGTTGGTGTTGTCGGTGTTGATGTTGTTCTTAGCTTCCCCTTAAACCGGCAATCTTTTTGAGTAGAATTCAGAAACTTATTGCAAGCCGCCATCAAGCAGTCTTGATGTATAAACCCCAGATATTCACACAAAGTACTCAATAACCTTTCAAGCAATTTGATACAGCGCACACCAAAGTCAATTAAGTCCGGTAGAGCGATTTCTCTTCTTCAGGATATTGATGATATAAATTGCACACCAAAGTCAAACTAAGTCCCAGATGTCACAATTATTCCCTCTAAGTAGTCAAAATGATAACACCTAAGTCAACTAAGTCCCAAATGTACTCATTTCTTATTGTAGAATACTAACTGACTTAAGGAATCAGCATACATATGTGTACCTCTTTTAACTTCTTTTAAGAATGAGTTTAGGGATTGGGACCATTTTGAGGAAGCATTATTGAATCAGTAAGAACTTTTCTTAAGTTTTTAAATAGTTATACTCCTAACACTTCCCCCCGGGGACTCAAATGATGCATACAGGCTAATGAAGAGATGTCTTTTCCACCATATGATCCTAAGATCAAAAGAAGCTAACCTCAAAAGAAGGCCAAGGACACTATCAAGTATCTACTCCTTCCCCCTTGCTGGTTTTTTTTGAAACGTCGGCGGAATCAGCAAAACCTTATTCGCATACTTATTCGAGATCGTGGTTGAGAATTAATCAAGGCCTTAAATCTATTCCGTAAGAATCAACTTCAAGGCTTTTAAAACTATAAAAGTATTTCCAAGCATTCCTAAGTCTTTTACAAACTATGAGGTGTTGGCAATATTGATCGAATGTAGTTTTAAGCCTGAATCACTTAAGTCTCAAATTGCAAATAAGTCCATAAAGATTTAAACAAATGACATCTAAAGTGTGAATTTTTATGATAAATTAACTCCCCATTGAAATTTTTATCCGTCATTATCAAAAACTTTATCCGTTTATTCCGTGACTTATTTTGAAAGACCGTTTTAAAAGATTGTTTGATGACGCTTTCTCCCCCTCAAATAATGACCCATTTTCTATTTAAAGATTTGTTTGTGTTGTCATTGTTTGAGTGGTCGAATTGTCTTTGAAAATCTTTTTGTGATTACTGAAAACACTGATTCATTATGAAGACAACTTTTTACCAATAAAAATAAGATTTCTCTTATTTTAACACATAAGCACACTGACACGTACACTTATGGAAATATAGGAAGCACGGGTTGTGATGCAAAGTAATCACAAGCCTTTGCATGGTCATAAAGTAGACCATGCCCGAGAATAAGTTCTCGTTGTTTAGGAATAAAATCTGTTCTTTTTGACGACATTTGTTTTCTCAGGCGGTGAAAGCGAGTTACTATCTGGAAATAATAGCAAGCCATTTTGGCATGTTTTGAAAACCATTTTGTAACTTCGCTCGAACTTTCATTACAGCCTCGTGAACTCATTACTTGAATGAAATTGTCTAAGACCGTAAATGTTATCAGTTTTCAGAAGACATGCCATTATTACCTCTTTTTATATTTTCTCATTTTTTATTTTTTTCTTTGGTTTTATAGATTTTATATTTTTGTATTTTGTTTTTATAAGTTTTCTAAAAATGATTTGAAAAATGAAAAATCTTTTTGGTTTTTATGGTTTTAAGATATATACATATGATACAGGATATTTGAATAGGTACCACTACTATTCATCAACTTCATCTGCCAATTGTTTCAGAGTCTCCGGCGTAAAACTTCGCATTCCCAGCTTGTTGATCAGAAATTCAATTCTATTTCGGCCAAGAGCTTTAGTGAAGATGTCTGCCAGTTGATACTCCGTATTGACAAAGTAAAGTTCGATCACCCCATTCTCAACATGCTCCTTGATAAAGTGAAATCTGATGTCTATATGCTTGGATCTGGAATGTTGAACGTTGTTGCAGCATAAGGCAATAGCGCTTTTGTTATCACAGTACATTGGAATTTTATTGAATCCAAAGCCATAGTCGGTAAGCTGTGATCTCATCCAAAGGATTTGAGCACAACAGCCGGACAAAGCAATATATTCAGCTTCCGTACTGGATATCGCAGCGCTTTTCTGCCTTTTAGACGACCAGCTAACAAGTCTATCACCCAAAAGTTGCATACTACCAGAAGTGCTACGGCGTGTATCTTGACAACCAGCATGATCCGCATCTGCAAATGCTGTTAGAGCAATCGAAGAATCCTTCGGATACCATAGACCCCGATGTACGGTTCCTTTTAGATACCGAAAGATCCTTTTTACCGCATTTAAGTGCTTTTCGGTAGGCCGAGCCTGATACCGGGCACACATGCATATAGCAAATTGTAGGTCAGGTCTACTGGCTGTAAGATAAAGGAGGGTGCCAATCATACCACGATAGTGTGACGGATCTACGGCTTTCCCTTCTTTATCCTCATCCAGTTTGGATTTCTCCACCATTGGAGTATCCACTGGGTCACAAGAGTCAAAACCGTATTTCTTTAAAGATTCAAGGGCATATTTTGACTGGTTAATAAAGATGCCTCTGGGACTTTGAGAAATCTGTAATCCTAAGAAAAATGAGATTTTGCCCATCATTGACATCTTAAATTTTGAACACATGATTTTAGAAAATAGATCACAAAGTTCAGGTGTAGATGCAGCAAAGATAATATCATCGACATAAATTTGTACCAGAAGTAATTCCTTGCCGTCTCTGCGGATGAACAATGTAGGATCCACTGAGCCTTTGGAGAAGTCTTGGGATATCAAGAACGAAGACAACATATCATACCACGCGCGTGGAGCTTGTTTCAACCCATAAAGAGCTTTCTTTAGCTTATACACGTGATTGGGGTTATCTTTATCCACGAACCCATCCGGCTGGCTAACATAAACCTCTTCCCGTAGATTACCATTCAGAAACGCAGTCTTCACATCCATTTGGTATACGACCATGTTCATATGAGCAGCAAACGCGAGAAAAATCCTTATAGCCTCTAATCTCGCAACCGGAGCAAAAGACTCTTCAAAATCGATTCCCTCCTCTTGATGGTAACCATGGGCTACTAATCGAGCTTTGTTCTTTAAAATTCCTCCCAGTTAGTCTAGTTTCACTTTGTAGATCCATTTCAAAGTAATCACCATAACTTTGTCTGGTCGGGGTACGAGCTCCCATACTTCAAGTCGTTCGAACTCATTAAGTTCTTCTTGCATTGCTTCAATCCAACAGGCTTGAGTCAAAGCATCTTTATACGTCTTGGGTTCAACAGCAGTGAGGAAAGCATCGTAGTAACAGAATAGAGCTTGCTCATGTAATTGTAGCCGAGTGGAAACTGGTCTAGCGAGTTCACCGATTATGTTTTCAAGTGGATGATTCTTAGTCCATTTGCTATTGTGTTCAGAAATTTGGTGATCAGGGTGCATAATTGTATGAATAGAACCCGATGATGAAGATTGATCAGAAGGGATTTCTAGAATTGGAATGCCAAAGTATGGATCATTACCCATATGTGCAACTTCAAAATCATGATTATCTTCTTCAACATCATTCGGAATGATGGGAGGTTCGGTTTCGGGTGTTGTTTGAGAATTACTTGGAGATGGTGCATCTTGGTCAACTGTAGTTGATGAAGGTGAATCGGTTGAGTCAGCAAGAACTGGAGCAATTACTTCATTAATTGGAGCAACAACTTCAGGAGCTGAATGATCAACACTTGGTAGAGGATTGAATAATTCATCAAACAACGGTTAAAACAGTATATCCCAATCAGTTCTTGAAGGTGGTACAAACAGTGTTGAAGGAGTAGGGTTTGGCACGAGTCCTGAACTGATTGTTGCAGGAGTCATTTCATGAAGTACGGGTCCTGAACTGCTATGTTTAGAAGCCATCGCAGTCAGCTCATCAAAGTCAACGTAAATGTTTCAATTATTCGTCTGGTACGTCTGTTGTAAATCCAGAATGCTTTCTTCATGGGTACATAGCCAATGAAAATACCTATATCGGCCTTCGGTTGTAACTTGCCCAAGTTCTCGCTATCATTCATTGGGTAGCAGAGTGCACCAAACACATGAAGATACAATAGGTCAGGAGGTTTGTTGTGCAGAAGCTCGTATGGTGTTTTACCGTGTCAACGGCGTATCATGGAACAATTTTGGGTATAACAGGCTGTAGCAACCGCTTCGGCCCATAGAAATAAAGGAGGTTTTGCATAAATTAACATAGTGCGGGCTGCTTTAATTAGTGTACGATTTTGTCTTTCAACAACACTGTTTTGCTATGGAGAGCGGGCAACAGATGTTTCATGAGAGAAGCCAACCTTCTCATAATATTCATGCAATGTCTGATTAACAAACTCAGTTCCATTATCTGTTCTGATGCGTCAGATGGTTTCCTTAAGTCGTACTTAGATCATCTTCAAAAAATTGATAATAAAAGCCGGAGCTTCATCTTTTGATCATAATCATTTTACCCATGTAAATCGAGAGTAATCGTCGACAATAACAAGGATGTACTTCTTTCCATTGACACTCGTAACACGCATTGGACCACACAGATCCATGTGCAACAGATAGAGCTTTTCTTGATTGGTGTCCT
The DNA here is from genome assembly GCA_026074375.1 of Tanacetum coccineum. NCBI lineage: Eukaryota > Viridiplantae > Streptophyta > Magnoliopsida > Asterales > Asteraceae > Tanacetum > Tanacetum coccineum. Next base: position 37,247 of record BQNB010037462.1, read on the forward strand.
CAGATTTAGGTTTGTGGGGTTTCTTTGTACTCTTGCCTAATGCACATGTAGAACACAAATGGTCCTTTTTAAACTTGAGCTTAGGGAGACCTCGAACAAGACCATGTCTGGCAAGATGATTAATAGCTCCGAAATTCAAATGAGAGAGATGACGATGCCATAACCAATACTTGGTTTTAGAGGCCTTTGACAAGAGATAGATATGAGAGGATGCCATCATATCCCTAAGAGAGAGTGTATAAAGGTTGTCCCCTCGAGATCCAGTTAATAAATCAACACCTTCTAGATTGCGAATGTAGCAGGTGTGTTGACGAAATGCAACTTTCAAGGTTGGAATTCAAATTTGTCCCGAAGAGTATAGATTATGCAAGTCTTCACCGTAATAAACCCTTGAAATTCTAAACATTCCAATATGTTTAGTCCTCCATACCTTTAATCTTTGCTAATGATCATTCTGAATTTGATATACCCAAGAATTATTGATGAAATTGGTGAGCTGAGGAGAGATATACAGGTCATAGGCTTGGAGTCAGCCAGGTCACAATTACCAGAGGTATTTTGACGACCTTCATTCATCAAGAGAGGAAGATAGAAACATTGGAAAATATGGATCCAAGGGATTGATTGGGTTCGAATTGTTAGTAGTACATTTTTTTAATAACATTATAATGTTAACAGGAATACTAGTTTTAGACCTCCTAGGTTTCCTTGAGTAAACCAATGTGACGATAGGTTAGGTGTTTTATTTTCTAGAGCAGATGATTTCCTAAGGGGCACTTCAATAGTTGTGGTAATCCTAGTTAAAGGGCACGTATTTCCTACTATAGTGAAGGTTCGTCAGTCAGAATCTCAAGATTTATTCCAATATTGGTAAAACACCTTTCCTGTTTTTATTGGTTTCTACCTTTTCTCTTTTATATTTTTCTTATCAGTATCTAGATTTAGCACGAGCATTCACATTATTGATAAAATCAAGAACACACAAATCATGATTATCATAAAGCATGCAACCATTACACTTAACACATTTAAGGTCAAAATTCGCATTAAGCTTAGAATGATGCACAAGAGCAGTTCCTTTTGGTGCAACAACATGATCTTTATTTTTTAAACTAGATTTAACTTTCCTAGGGTGGGCTTCTATTTATCTTTAGATTTTACTTTGTGTTTGCATTGAATCTATCTTCTTTGTATTGTCTGAAGGCTGTGATCCGCTAGCACTAGTAGACTGTTTTACTCCTGTAGAAGACAACATAGGTTTGTTAGAAGCTAGGTTTGAGGTATGGGCTGTTTTTGTGTTTCTTGAGGATGTGACAGGCTCAGTGAATCTAACTCTTTTGACTTTGTTCATCGGGGTCACAACCACTAATTGTTCTCCAAAACTGTTGATACTAGGACATGTTTTACTGATTTTAGGAAGCATCTCTGTATTAGTTTTGTATTACGTTTAGGCAGATTCTAAGAATGGGTTTAAGGATAATTTGCTTTAATCATGATCGACTAGTTCCCTAAGAACTGTGGCTTCTTCCTGAGAATGGCTTAATTTAGCGAGTGAGATGTCCTTTTATTCAACAAATTTGGGGGTATTGGTTCACATTATCTTGATGCAATCTGGGATCACTAGGGTGGTTTGAATCATTATTATCTACTAGATTTTCCTTTAAGTTTCCTTAATTCATCCTTAAGTGTTGTTATTGCCAAAGCTTTTCTTAAAGACTTGCATTTAAATCAAAAATTTCCACAGACTTTAAGTTGACTTGACTAATTAACTTAGCACAGTGTTCTTTTGATTGAATACGTGCTGGTTTAATGAGTCTTAAAGTTGCTTATAGGGTCTAGTTAAATGGCTCATTTCAGCAATTAAGCTTTGTCACCCTATGATCCAATTCAAATTTATGTTTCAATCTCTTCTAAGGTCGGTTTGATCTTATCCTTATCCAGATTTCCTCTGAGAGTTTGTGTCTCTCTTTAACTTCTTAATTAAACTGTCTATCCTCTTGGGACTGACCTTTCAATGCATTAATTCAAATATTGATCTAAACTTGTACAGTTTGATTTGAAACAGAATTTTTCCCTTTGAAAAATTCCTGTTAAGTTGAGTGTCTACTTCTAAAGAGATGCAATGTTTTTCAAGAATGGGTTAAACTTTTGAACAGTTTATCAGAAGTTTCCTTTTAACAAAATCTCATTTAAAGCTCAGTCTAAGTTTGAGACACTTTTGACATTCATGCACATGTTCAAAGAATCATTTACCACGGTAGGATTAACAAGTAAGTTACATATCTTTTTTGCGCACACTTGTTACTGGTCAGTTCATTTTCTTCAAAAACATGAAATTTCATCTTAACTTCAAATGTTTTTGACTCTATACGATGTTGTTCCACAGCCTGTTCATATGATAGAAGACTATTTTGGAATTCACGGAAATTTCATCAACCAAATGTTGGTTGAATGTGCTAAATAAGTCCTTCAAAGCTTGTACAAATGGAATTATTTCATCCCTAAAACAAGCTTTTGTATGTTCGAAACCCCACGAACCCTCAGTGCTAGTTGTGGGTGTGGTCCTTTCTTTGACTACCACATCAAAGTTAGCAAGATGGTGTCTAAGTTTCTTCAAACTCTTGTTAACCATGCTGACTTTAGGAAGTTCTTTTGGAACCTCAACATTGGTAGGTCTAATAGAAAGTGTGGGTTCTGAAGAATTCATAGAATTCTGAGACCAAAAGGCTTGTTCAGCAGATAATTCAGTTTGTGGAACAAATCGTGTTGAAAAATCTTTATAAAGTTGGTTAAGAGCAGCATAATCTATCGGTGTGGTATCAACTTGCTTTTCCTTTTCTAACATCATATTATCCTATGTTTTTAAAAGGCCATTTTTGGATTCGACTCTCTTCAGCAAGGCTAAGGTCTCTTCTGAGTACAGGAATCATATAGGATTAGTTGAACTCTATATCAACTAACATATAGCTTTGGTTTCGACTGTGATGCTTTTTGCAGATAGAAGGATTTGAAATCCTAAGAGCTTGTTTAGTGATATATCATAGAAAAACTGATGGTTTCGGTCAACATGTGGAACAGTTGTGCTGATTGTTCTCTTTTAAAAACAATATTATCTTGATGTTTGTATTTGCTTTTTAGAGTTATTGTCTCTATCATGTTCCTAGATTCTTCTTTCTTTAAATCATTTTTTAGAAGAGTAATCGTTGTAATAAAAAGATTCCTTTCTTTTAAATATTCTGAAAAGAGTTTGTTTAAGAAGATCAATCTCTTACAGACTGTGCAAATGTGTTCTGAAACGTTATTTACTCTTAAGTCAAACATTTTGTCCTCTTACAAAAACTTTACTTGTTCCTATTATCATTCAGGCTCAGCAGTAAGGATATCATTGATACCTCTTATTTTCCAGTTTTATCTTGGTACTATTAGAAACTTAGATTTTTTGTTTGTTCAATCACAGATAATATTAAATCATCTTATTGTGCAGAGGAGTTAGAATTTTGAACAGTTGCTTATTGTGATTCAATCACATACTGAGAATAAGGAATGATATTGCTATCACTGATTATTTCAGTCTCTGAATGATTCACAACATTCGACTGTTGAGAAGACGACATCACCTGCACAGCTTGATTTACCACATTATTATTCATATTATCATGATTGGGTACATTGCAAGAGCAATTGAACCTATGAGATAAATTCGCATGAGAGCAACTTTGGCAGAGTTGAGTTCGTCACAATCAGAGTCATATGCATCCAAATCATCAGCTTGATAAGCAGCATTGTGAATAATGACAGTCTGTGCGCCTTGACCTTCAGGAATATCTGGATCTGCCAAAAAAGCTAGTTCCTCCTCATTTAGAATTTGACTGTGTGCTTGAGCTTGTACCAGCAACACTTTCTCCTTAAACCATGAATCATCCCTTTTTCTCTTTGGTTTGGTGCACTGTCTGGACATGTGACCTTCCCCTTTGCAGTTGTAGCAAATAACCGTCTTTTGTTTTCCAGAATTGCTTCTACTTGCTCTTGGAGTGTAAGTCCTTGATGTACCCGCAGCATAAGTAGTTTGTCTCCCCTAAATTGGTTGTAGTGTCACTCTTCCATTATTGATGGTAGCTTGTTGCCTAGGGTTAGACGAGTTTCTCAGCTGATTATTGGTAGTGGGATAACGGGAGGTGACAACTGCAGTCAAAAATGACATCATGTGATTGATGGCATCAATGGGATCATCACCTTTCTGGAACACTAGAACAATTAGACCAGAGTCTTGTTGGGAAAATTCAGATTGTTGGTTAATTTAGGGAGGATATTCTAATTGAGGGATGGATGATGATGGAGAATAAATGTTGTGGTGAATTGATGATTGAAAATCATTGGATGGATAAGTTACTGAAAGAGGTGTTGATGATTGATGAGTTAAGTATTGTTGAGACTGATAAGGTGAACCATACTGTGAAGATGGATATGTTGAAGCTAGTGGTTGAAGTTGAGTGTTTTGGTAAGTGTGTTGATGAGTTTGATAAGGTGACTGTGTTATTTGGTGAGATGCAACTAAAGCAAGAGGATCGGAGTTACATTCATGCATTAAACAAACATCATTTGCATGTCGTTCATGTTGTTCCAAGTGAGCATGAAGCTGATCAACATTGGTAGTATGCAAGTCTTTGACCAACTTAACATCGGTAACAAATTTGCTCCATTCATCAGGAAGTGTGTTCAGAAACTTGGTATTAACTTGAAATTGCTTAGTGTATCTTGTAGGTTGTTCATATCTTTTGAGTAGCAGGGTGAAATCTCAAGTAGTACTTGTGTAACGACTCTCCTTTCTTGTAAGTGAACTTATCAAATTCATCGTACATCTTACACTCTCGTTCTTGCTTTGTTAACGATGTTCCTTGCATGAGCAGTTTAATCTTCTCCCAAAGATCCTTGGCTACACGATGTTGACTTACAAGAGCATAAATTTCTGTTGGAAGACCTTGTAGAATGATATTAATTTTTTGATGTCATAATCAGCTTGAAGGATTCTGCAGGGGTGAGCTCAGTATATTCCTTAAGTCTTGTTACACCAACCACTGTGATTGATGGCCAGACGAGTGGAACTTTCTCAATGGAAGCAAGGATCATTCTACCATGTGGTCTATTCAATATATAAAGTTCCATTTTGCTTTTCCATGAATTATACAAATGTTTTTCAAGCATCGGTGGTTTATTGTCACCACCCGAGAGAAGTGATTTATCAGCAAGAGTCGTCATTGATAACGTGGTATCAAAAAGATTACTAATTGATCGATCGGTGGTAGAAAGAAATTGTGTTTGATTATGTGGTTGTCGAGTCTTGAAGTAATTCTTGAAACTACACGGGATTTTACAATTCTCGACAAAACCGAGAAAACAAGTTAATGTTTCACGGGATTTTACAAGTCAAAGAAATAACCGTATAATTTAGAAATTTGAGTTGATAGGTTTTGACTAGTTCGGTTTTCAAAGGAGGTTGACTAGTTCGGTTCCCAAAACGATTAACTAGTTCGGTTGTCAAAGAAAAAGACTAGTTCGGTTCCACTGGTTCGATTAACTAGTTCGGTTGTCAAACAAAAAGACTAGTTCGGTTCCACTGGTTCGGTTATCTAGTTCGGTTGTCAAACAGAAAGACTAGTTCGGTTCCACTGATTCAATTAACTAGTTTGGTTACAAACAAACTAGATCGGTTAACTAGTTCGGTTCCAACACAAACAAACTAGATCGGTTCCACTGGTTCGGTTTACTAGTTCGGTTCCAACACAGATTGACTAGTTCGGTTCTAACTCACAAAACTAGTTCGGTTCCAACTAATAACAACTCGTTCGGTTCCAACTAAAATCAACTCGTTCGGTTTCAACACAAACAAACTAGTTCGGTTCAAACTAAAATCAACTCGTTCGGTTTCAACACAAACAAACTAGTTCGGTTCCAACAAAAACAACTCGTTCGGTTACAACTACGACGACTAGTTCGGTTATAACTATGACGAAACCAAAATTTTCAAAACTCAAAAAGACACATTTATGATTGGTTTTTTGCAAAAAATCTTGTACACTCGTGTTACTAAACCTATAGAACAAAAAAATGGACAACTTTAGGTTTTTATGCCAAAAATTTTTTAAATCTAGATTTGCTATTTGTAAAAGGTTTTGGAAAACAAATCAAAAGACAAAACAAAGAAATAATAGCACAATACTCCATGGCTTATTGATACAATTGAAGATATAGTAATCTTTGATATTATGCAAGAACTAAAGAGATAAGTGGGTTGGAAAGTTTCTTTAGAGAGAAAGTAATATGGAATAGATGATAATAATATGTGTGTGAAATGAGAAATGAAATAACCAACCACCCTCTCCAAGGCATGGATAGGGTATATATGCTACAAACAAGGCCGACCATGGGCTTTACTAAGGCTTCCCATAGGCCTTGGGCCATATTAGCTTACTAAGCTTATCCTTATGTTATACACTACGGGCTACGAACTAGTTAATTATTGGACAGTGGACGATACTTTACTTGTTCCTAACTCATTGTTCCTTTTGGATCGAATACGTGTTTGGTTGATCGGGGAGTCACAAAGTTGCATTATAGATATGTTCATGTTCATTTCCTCTCACAATAAGCTTTGCCACCTATGATCCAATTCAATTATTTATCTTTCAATTCTTCTATGTCCTTTTTGGATTCTTTCATCGTCTACATATTTCACTGAGAGATTTGATTCTCTCTTTCAACTTTTTTATGGACCGTGTCTTTCTCTTGCGTCTGTCTTTTCAAATTCCATTTAATTCAAAATATTGATCAAAACTTAGAGCACTTTAATTTGAAACAAAATTGTCTCTTTGAAAAATTTCCTGATTAAGTTGAGTATTAACTTCTAAAGAGATGCAATGTTTTTCAATAGTGGTATAACTTCTGAACAGTTTATCATAGATCTTTTTTTCAATGAAATCCGTTTTGTTAAGAAGCTCAGTCTCCCCAGTCTTGAGACCTTTTCACATTACATGCACATTACATAAGCTTTATCCACAAAAGAATTCAACCCAATTATGTTCACTTAACTATATTTGCAAATGGGCTTGTTCCCGAGTGTCGTTCGTTTTCATTTAAAACTTGATTCATTTTAACTTCAAATGTTTTTGACTCTAATCGATGTTGTTCCACAGCCTGTTCCATTTGATGAAAGACATTTTGGACTTCAGAAAGTTCATCAATTGAATATTGATCGAATGTATTGAATAAGTCTTTCAGTGCTTTTACAAATGGAATTATTTCATCCCTAAAACAAGCTTTTGTATGTTCAAACCCCCATGAGCCCTTAGTGATGGCTGTATCCCTGGTTCTTTCTTTGACAACCACATCAAAACCAGCAAGATGGTGTTTGAGTTTCTTCAAACTCGTATTTACCATGCTGAGTTTAGGAAGTTCTTTCAGAACCTTAACTTTGGTGGGTCTACAAGAAGGACTAGGATCTGAAGAATTCATAGAATTCTGAGACCAAAAGGTTTGTTCAGCAGATAATTCAGTTTGTGGAACAACTCATTTTTCAAAATCTTGAGAAAGTTAGTTAAGAACAACATAATCAACTGGTATGGTATTAACTTTCTTTTCTAAAACCATTAGATCTTGTCGTTTTAAAAGCATTTTTGAACGACTCTCTTCAGCAAGCATTAGGGTCTCTTCGGAGTCAGGAATGATAATAGCACTAGTGTTCTTAATGACATTACCATCATAAAGCTTTGGTTTTAACTACTGAGCTTTCTTCAGATAGAAAGGATTTTGAAAACATAGAGCTTGCTTAGTGGTATGATCATAGAAAAATTATGGTTTTGTCAACATATGAACAGTTTGTGCTGATTGATCTATTTTATAAACAATATTATCTAGTTGTTTGATCTTCTTTACTAAAGCAATTTCTCTATCAATGTATCTAGATTCTTCTTTCTTAAAATCATTTTTGAAAAGAGTAACTGTTTGCATTAAAGATTATTTTTCTTTTAAATGTTCAGAAAGAGTTTGTTTAAGACGATCAATCTCGACAGACTGTTCATGTGAATCTAAAACGTTATCTTTACTCTTTAAATCAACATTTTTTCCTTCTTTCAAAACTTTAACTTGTTCTTTATAATCTTTTAAGCTCAGCAGTTAAAGTATCATTGGCACTTTTATTATCCAGATTTATCTTGGTACAATTAGTTACTTGGGTTTTCAATTGTTCAATCACAGATAATATCAGTGCATCTTGTTGTGCAGATGAGTTAGAATTCTGAATAGCTGCATGTTGTAATTTAGTCACTACGAGAATAAGGCATGATATTGCAAACACTGGTTATTTTAGTCTTATGAAATGATTAACAAACATCGACTTTCAGAAGATGGGATATCACTGCCCACGCTTGATTAAACATATTATTATCCATATTATCATGATTGTGTACCTCAGCGAGAGCATCTAAACCATAATGAGATAAATTCGCCATGAGAGCAACTTTGGTAGTGTTGAGTTCATCACAATCAGAGTCATATGCATCTAAATCATCAACTTGATAAGCAACATTATGAGTAATGACAGTCTGTGTGGCTTGACCTTCTGTAATTCCTAGATCTGCCAAAAATGCTAGTTCTTCCTCATGTAGAATTTGACAATTTGCTTGAGCTTGTACCAGCAACACTTTATCCTTAAACTAAGAATCATTCCGTTTCCTCTTAGGTTTGGTGCACTGTTTAGACATGTGTCCTTCCCCTTTGCAGTTGTAACAATTAACAGTCCTTTGTTTCCCAGAATTGCTTCCACTTGCTCCTGGAGTATAGGTCCTAGTGGTACCCATAGCAAGAGAAATTTTCCTCCTCTGACCCGACTGGTTGTAAAAGTTTACTCTTCATCATTAATGGTACTTGTTTGCCAAGGTTGATGATTCCTCAGCTAGTTGTTGGTAGTAGGATAGCAAGATGTGACGACAGGTGATAGATGACACATATGATATGTACGGCATCAATGGATCGTCAACTTGCTTTGAAACACTGGAAAGTTAGAACCTGAGTCTATTGGGAAATTTCAGTTGTGGTTGTTTGTTGGTTAACTGTGGGAGTATATTCTAATTGAGGGATGGATGATGGTAGAGAATAAACATTTTGGTGAACTGATGACTAAAATTCATTGGAGGGATAAGTGATTGAAAGAGGTGTTGATGATTGGTTATTTTTTTGATTTTTGAGTATTAATAAGAACTGGATCAGTGAACCATAACTGTGAACTTGTGGTTGAAATTAAGACTTTTGGTATGAGTTCCGATGAGTTTGATAAGGATACTGGGTCATCTGATGGGTTGCAACAAAAGCAAGTGGATCTGAGTTGGGTTCATGCATTAAACGAACTTCATTTGTATGAAATTCATGTTCTCCTAAGTAAGCATGAAGCTGATCAATGTTAGTTGTGTATAAATCCCAAACCAGGTTGACATCAGCCACAAATTTGCTCCACTCAGGATGAAGAGTATTCAAAAACTTGGTGTTCATTTGAAATTGTTCTAGTTTCACATTGTAGATGTTCATGTCATTGAGTAGCAGTGAAAATCTCAAGTAAAAATCACGTAGTGTTTCCCCTTCTTGTAAGCGAACTTATTGAATTCATCATAAAGTTTGCACTCTCTTTCATGTTTCGTTAATGAAGTTCCTTGCATGAGAAGTTGAATTCTTTCCCAAAGTTCCTAGGCCATTCGATGATGCTACAAGTGCATAGACCTCGTGTGGTAATCCGAAGAGAATATATTTGTTTGCTTGACATCACAATCAGCTTGAATTGCATCTTTAGGAGTTAATTCAAAGTATTTTCTTTGCCTAGTCACACCATTTTCCTCAATTATAGGCCAGATGAGTGGACCATTTTCAACAGATTCAAGGATCATTCGTCCATGTTGTCTATTCATCATGTATAGCTCCATTATTCTTTTCCAAGAATCGTACATATCCTTTTCCAGCATAGGTGGACGATTGTCAGCACCCAAAAGAATCGCTTTGTCAGCAAGAGTCGTCATTGAGAAATTAATGTTAACAATTTTTTTTTTTTTACTTGTTTGGATCGTACGGTGGTAGAAAGAAATTGTGTTTAATGAAGTTGTCTTTTAAGTGTTTTAACTCTTGAAACTACACGGAATTTTACAATTCTTGACAAAACCGAGAAAACAAGTTAATGTTTCACGGGATTTTACGAGTCAAATAAATAAACCATATAATTTTGAAAGTTGAGTAGATCGGTTCTAACCAAAATTAGGTAGTTCGGTAAACACTGAGATTATATTATTTGGGGGGGGGGGGGGGTTTTGGGGGGGGGGGGGGGGGGGGGGGGGGGGGTTTTGGGGGGGGGGTTGTTTTTTTTTTGGGGGGGGGGGGTTTTTTTTTTTTTTATTTTTTTTTTGCCACTAAATTAGTAGTTCGGTTTATAACTAAAAGTAATAGTTTGGTTTATACTAGAAGTAGTAGTCGGTTAACACTGAGATATAAGTAGTTTTGGTTCTAACCCTAAAACTAGTGTCTTGGTTTACCCTAACACTCAGTAGTTTAGTTTACACTAACACTTAGTAGTTTGGTTTACACTAAACTCAGTAGTTCGGTTGAAACTAAAACTCAGTAGTTCGGTTGAAACTAACATCCAGTAGTTCAGTAGATACTAAAAGTAGTAGTTCGGTTAAAACTGGTTTGAAACTCAAACTTGTAAAAACACAAAAAGACACTTTTACGATGGTTATTTTGCAAAAATTCTTGTACAACTAGTGTTACTAAGCCTATAGGAACAATAAAAATATAAACTTTAAGGTTTTTAAGCCGAAAAATTTAAAATCAAGATTTGTACTTTTTAAAGCTTTTTGAACAAAAATGATGTTTTTTCTTGATTCAAAGCTTGTACACCTATATCCTAAAGATACTAGATGAAGATCTATGTTTGATTGTGTTCATCTTCTTCATTCATTCATGAAAGGTCTAACATAAACCCTACACTTTCATAATCATTTTATTTTCATACATATATATTTTTTATATTGTTAAATCACCATTTAATATTTATTTTATAAAGTTTATAAAATAAAACAAATTGTTACATAATCAAGGAAATACATATTCATGGTAAGAATGTATTTAAAATATGGTAAGATGCAAGAACATATTTTATTTGACATATTACAAGTATTAGTTGATTTATATAATTAATTGTTACAAATTATTTATATAGTTTATAAATAAATAATTGTTGTGGATATTTTATTTGGACATATGAGACATAAATTCTTAGACATAATTTCTTGGACATAAATTAGAGGACTTAAAATATACTAACGATGTTGTATTAGTGATTTTAAGGGGACTTGTAATAATTAAATTATGATAAAGTTTATAAAAACAATTTTTATAAAAGTTAAATACAAACAATTTGTATATTCTATAAAAACACAAATATGTATAAAATATATAAGCTTAAGATTCAAATAGTACATTTCAATACGATTCCGAATATATAAGATACTTGAAAAACAGAGTTATAACGAAGGAGATATGAATTTTATGAGATTTCGATAATTAAATTTGTATAAAAGTGTTTTTATATAAAATAGTTTATAGTTACTGTTTCTGCTCGAATTTTTATACAGTGTATAAACATATTATTATGATACGATTTCGTACATATAAAGAACGCGAAAAACAGAGTTAAAATGAGAAAGTTATAAATTTTAGAAAAGTATTTAAATTCTTACAGTTTTATAAAATGGTGAGAAACTGCGAGAAAATTGCAGAATCTGAAAACGGGATTTTTGAGGGCTTTCGGGTCTGATTCGGCCAAAGTATAAAACTACAAAGTTGTTCGGAATAACGTTTTACTAACAAAATCAAGTTTTCGGAGGTTAGAAGTGTACATATATTTAACTAGAAATTATAAAAGCTAGTTAACTTTTATAAATAATTTTCTACACTTTTATAAAAATACATAAAGCTGTTAGAAATATAAAATAAGGTTTACGAGTGTTTTCGGGTCCGTTTGGGCTATAAAAACATTATAAAATAATATAGTATTACTTATATAATAGTTATACATGTTTTTAACTTTATAAAATGATTAAACTATTTATATAATATCATTATATAAATAATGAAAATATTAAATCAGGT
>BQNB010037463.1:1360-49427 GCA_026074375.1 Tanacetum coccineum
AGCAAAATGCAGTGATGTCTTGAAGCAAAACGCAGTGATGTCTTTAGACAAAATGCAAGATGTATTGAAGCAAAACGCAGTGTTGTCTTAAAGCAAAACGCAGTGATATCTTTAGACAAAACGCAAGATGTCTTGAAGCAAAACGCATTGATGTCTTGAAGCAAAACGCAGTGATGTCTTTAGACAAAACGCAAGATGTCTTGAAGCAAAATGCAGTGATGAGGCAAGTCGCAGGTGACAAAACGCAGGACCAAAACGCAATGGTTTTAACAAAACGCAACTTTCTGAGACAAAACGCAACAAGTACAAAGTGTCATTTTCAAGGTCGCTTTCGAGTTGTACTCATTTTTGTCTCTTCCACAAAACGCAATCACATTTTTTTTTAACAAAACGCAACGAGAAATAATACTTCAAACTTTCGAATAAGCCCAAATCTTCCAACTTGCTTATGAAATAAGCTAACCACTTACCTAAATAAGCTATTACAAGTATTCTAAACAAGAAAGTACAAGCTTTTAGTCAAAACGCAACTTAGAAATTCAAAGATAAAACTAAGAAAAATGAGTTTTCTAGCCACGAATTTGCTAAGACATAAGCTAGGAAGAACAAGAAACACAAAGGACGCGTTTTTCTTCCAAAAACTTAACCAAACCACGAATTCGTGAGCTTATATTCCCAAATAAGCCATGAAATAAGCTTTTTAAGCTTATAAAACCATAAAATTCAATCACTATCCACCCGAGGTTCTTGATACCAAATGTCGGTAAGCAATAAATCACTTCACTTCATATTAAGAACAAGCAATTAAGATTAGGAGATGAGAAGATTTTCGAGAGAGAGAGAATGAGAGAAAACTAGAGAGAGAAACTAGAAAATGGAAGGATTACTTGCAAATGAAAAGTTACAAATGAACCAACACCCTCTCCATCCTTGGAGAGGGGTATTTATAGTTAAGACTAAAAGGCTTGCATGCCTTTAGTAATTCTACGGGCCAGGCTCGGGTTTACTTGGGCTTTCGCCCGATACACGTGACCGATTAGATTACAAATAAGAGCCCGTTTACCCGTCTAGCCTATTACAACGTATATTAATTTAGTGACCGAGACCTAATATAGTTATGAACTAACTTCCATTGTTCGACTTAATATTTTGAGGCTAACAGGAATGGTGTAAAGGTCATAAACATGATAAGGCAGGAAGGAAACCGCAAGAGATCTTTTAAAGAAGGTCCGGTATGATGAACAAACTCACCTTCCTAGCAATCCCCTGGAGTCAATTAACGGACAAACCCATCATATTAGAAGGAATAATAGAAGGAAAAGTCCGAAGAATCCTTGTTGACGGAGGAAGTTCATCAGAAATCATGTATGAACACTACTTCAGAAACCTCGGTGTCAACATCCGGTCAAGACTCAGAAGATGCAAGATTCTGATGATAGGTTTTTCAGGGGAAACATATCATCCCCTAGGAGTAATAGATCTTCGAGTAACTTTGGGAAATGAAGAAAGAAGCAAGATGGTGCTAATGGAGTTTGCAATAATAAAATGTCGTTCGCCGTACAACATCATAATAGGAAGGACCGGAATGAGAAGCCTCGGAGCAGTGGGTTCTACCATCCACTCTATGATCAAATTCCCCACTAACTAAGGAGTCGTAACAATGGAAACCAGTAGAGAGGCTCTACAAGAATGCAAACACCTAGAAAGGGTACAAGGATCGTAGAAGGAGGTATAGTGGCATTAATGTGAAGAACAAATGTCCAGGATGAGGGAATAAGTAATCCTAAGAACAAAAAGTAACTCTGGAATTGGGCCTACTTAAGATCCGATGTCACTTGAAAGAACATGGGACAGAGAGAATGTAGAAGAAGCATTCACCATCATCCATGAACTTCCGGACCAGTATGTGACGATTGGAACCACATTGACAACCAACTGCAAGCAGTTATTGGCGGATGTTTTACGGGAAAGCGGGGAGGTATTCACATGGACCAGATCAGAAAGAACCACTTTTCCATGATTCGTCATGGAGCATCAACTAAGGATATACCCCCTTGCCAAACCTGTGGTTCATAAGAGACGACCCATGACATCAGAAGAAAGACTGGCGTTGAAAGAAAAAGTGTTCCATTGGCTAAAGGAATGACTAATTAGAAAGGTTTAATATCCCAAGTGGATTGCCAACACAATACCAATTAAACTAGCTAGTGGAACTTGGAAGGTGCAAGTATATTACTCTAGCCTTAACAAAGTATGTGCCAAGGACATGTATCCCTTACCGGAAGAAGGTGAAGAGCTAGCATCTTTAATGGGATACCCGTACAAGTTTTTCCTAAGACTTTCGAAGGAATACAGCCAAATAAAAATGGCAGAGGGTGATGAAGAAAAAACTGGGTTTCATACGGAGGAAGGGGTATATTGTTTCACCCATATGCCGAAAGAGTTAAAAAAACTCCGCTGCTACACTTCAGAGGATGATGGAAAAGGTCTTAGCTGATCAAAGAGGATGGAACGTGGAAACATACATGAAAGAAATAGTAATAAAAAGAAAAAGTGAGATGGATTTGGTTTAAGATGTCAAAGAAACACTAAGAAAGCTGAAAAGAGTAAACATCAAGATCAATCTGACCATGTCCTCGTTCAGAGTAACGGAAGGAAGGTTTCTCGGCCATATGGTGGCAGAAGAAGGACTAAGGGCAGATCCAGGAAGAATACAGGCAATCATCCTAAGCCCCACCCCAAGAAGTCCAAACCAAATACGAAGCTTATTCCTACAACTAACAGCCATTAGCAAGTTTATCCCGAAGCTTGCGGAGCTGAAGCACCCCATACGTGAGGCCCGAACGAGGATGGAGAAAGCAAAAGAATCTGGCTGGACGAATGAGGCTGAAGAAACTCTCTGAAGGATCAAAAGGAAACTAAGCAAGTTACAAACATTGTCCATCCCAAAAGAAAGAGAAGATCTAATGCTATGTCTACGGCAAAGAAACGAGAGAATAAGTTTTGTGCTACTGGTAGTAAGGAAAGGAATCTAGATATATGTTTCATATGTAAGCCGACCGCTGCAAGGAATGGAAATATGCTACACCCCAACAGAAAAAGGGTGCAAGCACTAATTCACACAGCAAGATCCCTGAGAACAGTCTTTAGAAAGCATAGGGTTAAAGTGGTAACCGATGGATCCATGAAAGAAACACTAAAGCTTGCCGGAAGAGAAGGACGATTGGGAAAATGGGCTACCGAGATACGTACATATGACATCTCGTACGTCCAAAGAAAGGAGGCTGAAGGACCGGTAGTAAAGAAGTTCTTTGGCCAAGGGGAGCAAGTAGAGGATACGCTAGATGTAAACGAAGGGGGGATATTCGACCTAAGTAAGGGACTTCAAGCAAATTTAACCCCAGCAAGGGCCTGGAGGTTGTATTTAGGTAGAGAAACGATTGAAGACGGTTCGGGTTTAGGAATTATCCTGGTCAGTCCTGAAGAAAAGATGTATTCATATGCCATCCGATTGAAGTTTAAAGCATCCAACCATGCTATAGATTGTGAAGCACTATTGGTAGGACTAGCTGCCTCTGCTAATCAAGGTATGTAGGACTTACATGTCTTCATTGATTCATTAACATTGGTTGCTCAGGTAGAAGGAAACCATACACCGACAACAGAACAAGAAAGAAGGTACAAAGAGGAAATTATGGATGCAACGGTCCCATTCCACAGGTTCTAAATCACACATCTCCTAAAAATCTTAAACCTAAAAGCAAAAGTGTTAATAGGGCTAGCAACTATAAAGCTAGAATTCCTCAACCAGGAAGTATCAGTAGGTATCAACACAAGACCATCGATAGAAGAGACAAGCAACAGCAAAAAAGGCAAAGCAACAAGCAAAGCACTAGGGGCAAAACCAAACTGTAACCACGAAGCTAGTGGGAGTAACTGAATGGACTTGTAATCGTAGCATATGTCTAAAAGCACTATGTAACCCATCCAAGGTAGCCATTTTCAAAGTGTTAGCTCACCTCGGAGGGCCCTTCTACTTTTATATTTAAGTATTTGATTTTTACCTTAGCATGATAAAGTCAAATTATGTTAGATAAGTAACAATGATGCAAACACGAAGCATGGTAAACTTCGGATGGCTCGCTACCTCCGGATATTAGTAAAAGAACACACTTACCCCATACACACGAAACGCATATGGGAAGGAAAAGTTAAAACATAAAAACTTTAGCATAAGGCCGAAGGAGGAGACACATTGATCCCTTCCTTCCGGGAGAATAACTTCGATGAACAACAACGTCATGGAGAGAACATATAACAACAAGGGAGGAAGGAAACACAAGCAACTTGTAATGTGTATGAACATAGCTAATAAACATTTGCTCTGGTATATGGGGTGATCCGGATGTGATCGTTCGGATCATACAAAAACATATAGTAGGAGCAAACATAAGGCGTTTTGGGGAATAAACCAATGCTAAAGTGCTAGATGCGAACGTATAAACATTACAAACAAGCTATGAGAAACAAACTAGCATACCAGCGGATTACATTAAAAGGGAAATTATATTACAAAGTACCTATTACAAGCCGAATGAAGGCGGCAATATAATCTTTCGAACCTAGTCGGTGGTTACATAAAGAAAGTAAAACAATAATTAACGAGCTAGTAACCAGGAAAGTTCAAGGGCTAGGCATGATGGCATGATGTCTGCTTCGGAAAGCAATATTTAGCCCATTGAACCTATGGAGGCTTGACCAGCTATACTACAGGTCCCAAGGGGGAAGCCGTTCGGCTTAGGGCGGGTGGCATGACTCGGGATCCGCTGGATGGACAACAACACATCTATAGTCAGTTTGCCCCAAGCTCGGAGCAACAAGTGTTCTCTAGCATAACACGCGCCCCTCCCCTAATAGAAAATGGACTTACAAAAAAAGAGAAAAATAAAGGAAAGAAAAAGGAAAAAGCTAGAAATCTAAACCTCGAAAGGGGGAACAACAACCTCTTCAATGGTAGAAGAAGGAACAGAACCATCACCTTTCCCACCAATGGAAAGGGCCACCACAACATAAGTAGGGACAGAGGAAATACGCTCCGACTCTACCGCCGTCACTTCAATGACATCATCCAAAACATGAGAAACACCCTGCACAAAGACACCTCCAGGCTTAGAAGGGGCAGCACCATCAGCCATCTCAAAATCCGACCCGTCAACCACAGCATTCACCTGCTACTCATTTTGCTCCGAAGCAACAGCAGAGGAGACATGAGCAACATTATCAAACAACTCCAAGGATTTGGGAACAAGTGTCACAGTCGACTCCTTTGCAATAGGGGAAGAAACACGAGTATCCCTTGGAATGGGGACATTGGCCGGACGAATCAATTTCTCAGGTTCAAGATGAAGGATAACCGATAGAGGTTCAGCAACATACTCGGAAATCTTGTTAAGAAAAGCATAGTCAGTTTGAGCAACAAGGGGGAAGCTTCAGCAAGCCTTTCCTGAGCACCAGGCATGAAATTAACCATCTTTTTTAACACATCAGCAAACTCATCCTTAGTCCAATGCATACTCAACCCACGCTCAAATCCAGCACTAGCAGCCAAAGACAAGAGTTCACTTTGAACTCTACTAAACTCATTAGAAGCAAGAAACTTCCAGACCAAACCCTGGAATTGGCCCCGGAAGAAGGAAGAAAATTCTGGCGGAGTAGCATTCAGCCGCAGAATCTCCTCATCCCTTTCAGCTTCAATAATATTAGCTTGATTAAGAGCGGCGGAAAGACGAGCCACCTCAGAATGCAAATTATCCAGACTTTTACTAAGGGACTTAATCTTCTTCTTCCTCTCCTTTCCCTTGGCCTTGGACTTGGCAAAAGAAGCATCAGAGGTAGCAAGCTTATCATTAAGTCCAGAAACCTGCTTTTTCAAGGTAGACACTTGAAGTTCCAACCCAGTCAAGCCAACAACCTTTTCCTCATAACCCTTTAGCCTGGAATCTGTTGATAACACATACTCATGATGAGATTGATTCAGCCCACGATAGCGAGCAAGAAGCTCACCACCATGCGACATCATCATACAGTGCAACACACTCATCTTTGTAGTTAATTGATCATCGGACAAACCCTTAACTCCAACCATCTCTCCTGGTGTGGGAAACTGATCAACAATAGTCTTGCAAACAGCAGGATCCTTAAAAACCTCCTTCGTTAGAACTTCAAAAGTAGGTCGGTAGGGAGCATCCCACTCCTCCCGAGTAAACTCACAGTTCCCAGCAACACCATCCTCAGGATAAGTGGCATAATAAGGACCAGCGGAAAAGGGGAAGAAGTCCGTATGAATAGCATCACCGGAAACATCCCTAAATGAGGGAGCAGGTCCAGAGGACGGTCTCTGTCGGCTTGCACCACCAGAAGGTGCAGCAGCATCATCAACCATAATGCCCTTACCCCGAGATTATGCAAAACAAAAACACAGTAAGGCGAAAAAAAAACTTAGAAAGCAAAAACAATTACCTCGGGTGCTAGAGCTTTCAACAGTAGGAGCAGCGGAGCTCCGACCCTGGTTCCATAAAGGAGGGATCATAGCAGCAGAACGAAGAGGGGTAACCAACAGAATCTCAACACAAGCATCATCATCACCGTCACTCTCATCACAAGGCCGAGTAGTGCTACCGGACGATTGAGCCAAGGCAGACCTAGTACGCTTAGCAACATGGCTTAAAGCGGCACCAGAAGTAGAGGACTTTTACTTTTGAGAAGCTTCAGCCTTATCAATAATCTTGGAACTAGGGGTACCAATGGCAAGATCCTCTGGAGTAGGGTTCGGGATAACAGCATTGGCCGCAGCAAGGGGGTACAGTAAAAGGGAAGCCTTTGAAGAGTAGGCCTAACATCCAAATAGGGCTCCTCCTGGACCTCAGCACCGGTCCACTCAGGATGGGAGAGAAAATCATGAATGCCCATAACTGCAAAATAGAAAAACAACAATAAATACAAGCAACAAAAGCCAAAAGATATAACACAAACAATTCAACCACCTCCCGTACCATTTCCATCGGCAACCCGAAGCACCAGATCACATAAACGGTTCTTCAAAACTCGACTCAACCCAGACAAAACCAATACACCCTCAGGCATATCCCTCAACTTTATAACATGAGCACTCAGACGGCACACATCAGCCATGTTAAAAGAACCAGCAGCAGGCCTTAGATCATCAATAGCTGCGTCCGAATGTCTCTAAACCCGATCATAGAGAATAGCCCGTCGATCAATTAAAAAGAAGCCACTCTTCTAATGCTTCATGCAAGAACGGTTATCATCAATACAGACCGAAGAAGAGGCACGGCGCTTGGCAAATGAAAACCAATCACCTTGTTTGCACAAAGTCTGGAAAACCTTAAATAAGGTCACCGTCAGCTCTATTTGCAAGAATCGACACAACGCCTCAAAGGTAATAACCTTATTAAGACCTAGAGGACCCAAGTGAGAGAAATGGACCGTGTAATGTTTGATAAGGGCCAGAAGGAACGAAGAAAAAGTAATTTGAACACCAGAAAAATCAAAGATCCGATGATAAATACCAATGGCATCATCTGGAAGCTCGGACATCATAAATCCTTCTCAGGGTAGCCGAGGGTGGAGATCACGTGGAATTTTGTATTTGATGATCAGATCGTTTAGGTCTTCTGGGGTGAGTCAAGAATGATATAGATCCATATCTTTTTTAGCCATAATTGAAAAAGTAAGAGGGAAAGAAAAAGATATCTAGGAAAGTAAAGAATCTGGAGCAAGGTAAGCAACGGCAGAAAACAAAAACGATAGCTTCAAAAATGATGTGTGTTTTAACTAAAGTAGGGGTAAAGCGAAAAGTAAAAAAGGAGACTGCTATTTATAAGAAAATAAGGAAAAGACACGACGGTTGGAAAATTATCACGTGGCACGTTGCAAAGAAAGTGTGTGGACAAAAAGAAAGCCACGTTCGCAAAAGCAGAACATTAATGACGCAAAGCACATTTAAGTCTAGCACTGATAAGCTAGCTTGGCAGATACTAGAGTGGGGGGACATGATGAGGTATAGTCTCCCCCGGAACATCCGAAGGAGAAATACAACTTAGATACTGCTACTAAACTAGCACGGGCTAAACCAAACAAACGCTCCGGAGATGCTGACTTGTCGAAGGACAAATCAGGTCCGGAGTCACCACTAGAATTCCGGAGAAGCTGGTATGTCGAAGGACATATCAGGTCCGGAGTTATTAGCTCCGTCCTAATGCAGCGGTGTCAAAGGACAATCAGACAAAGGTACAGTCCTTGTGAAGGACCACTGTCCTTGGAAGGACACGTAGCCGACAAGTTGTACCAAGAGAGAGCCCCACGGTTATGTCTTGTAGCGAATCCCAAATAGTATAAAGGGAGGGCTCATTTCCCTAGGACGGGACACAACACCTTTCCGGACCATACTTTACATTCTCCGCATTTATCTCACAATCATTGTACTTACTCTCACGCCGGAGTTGGTCCCGGACTCACACCCCGGGGCGAGCTAACGGTGTTCTTTCTTATTTTCAGCTAGGAGACGAAGGACTATGCTCCGGAGGAACCAAGCTGAACTCGATCTTTATTACCGCTGAGGTCACTTTTATCAAGCTCAAGCAGCCCACGTAAATTTACCTCAACACCAGCCACCATCATAGCAGATAATGGAACCTAGTTGATTAACGACCCATTCAAGTCTTGGACAGAATGACTAGGAATAAAACTCGTCTCTATATCGGTATATCATCCTCAAGCAAATGGAGCTGTGGAAAGGGCTAATCGAAGCATAATGCAAGGAATCAAAACAAGGCTACATCAGGAAGGAGGAGCATGGGTAGAGGAATTGCTAAATGTGTTATGGGCCCGCAGGACAACACCCAAAACGAGTAACGGGGAAACACCATTTAGTCTAGCGTATGGTACCGAAGAAGTTATACCTGCATAAATAGGCATCCTCACAAGAAGAACAATCTAGAGGTCCGATGAAGAAAATGAGGAAGCACTCAGGATGAACTTAAACCTGCTCGAAGAGCGGAGAGAGATAGCAACAATAAAAAAGCAAGACGAAAACAACAAGTGAAAAAGTATTACAATCAACAAGTCCATTATAAACAATTTCAAGGTAGGAGAATTCGTCCTTCGAAAAAATGAACTATCAAAAGCAGAAAACACGGGTAAACTTGGACCAAAATAAGAAGGACCATACGAGGTTGTTGAAACATATGGCACGGGTGCCTACAAGCTTCGGTCTATGGAAGGTGCAGAAATACCACGCACATGGAACTCTTGTAATTTGAGAAAATACTACATGTAATAAGAAGTAAGGGAAAGGAGGAAAATTGTTGCTAGACCCTCCGAAAAAACATGTATTTTACATCAGAAGCAACAGGTCTAATGTACATCTTTATGATGGTATGAAAGAAAAACTTTTCAATCCATGAAAACACAAATGCATCGGATGGTTCGCTACCTCCGGATGAAATAATAAGCAACAACAGGGGCGAAAGAAAGAAACACATAAGTTTGCCAGTGGAAGGGAGGAAGCACAAAGTCTTCCCCCTTCCACGAAAGCTCTCCGATGAATGGCTATATCAGATGGAGAAACACCGTATAAGCTACATAGGTTCTAATAATAATTGTCTAAGTATGTATGCTCAAGACGCAAAGAGTTGGCTAATACTCTGCATCAGTATACACCTTTGTCGCGTCTTAAGAAACAAACAAATACAAAGGACAAACATGAATATACTATGTAAAAATGGGGTAAATAAGAAAGTTAAGTACAACACCATAAAAGGAAGTGACAAAAGCATAAGGTAACATAAGTTGGGCAAACCACAAGACCCGAAGGGGTGCAAGCAAAACACCATCAAAAAAGGCGATAGTAACAAAACCATTTCCAAGTGTTCAGAACATTACACATCCAAAAAGTTGACAAAATCTAGCAAATATAAAGGTCAATCTAAATACTGGCGGCTAAACCATCAGAATCATGGTAAAGGAGACATTTGTTCTAGAGCTTCATTAACAATGAAGGGAGCAACGAAAACTGAGGTAGCCGAACGAATGAATTTGTCCGGCAATATCTGGGCCACATCGAAAAGAGTACCTCCGAACGTCGCAGCAATCTTGCTAAGAAAAGGAAAAGGCGTAGTAGGAAAATCAACCAGAGCCTTGTCAAAATCAGCCTTAACACCCGCACGAAAGTTAGAAACTTGCTGGACAGCTGCTTCAAACTCAACATCAGTACGCCCCATGCGTAACCCCCTCTTAACACCATAATTTATGCCAAAAGATGCAACACGAGCAAGAGCCGCATGAAATTCATCACTCAATAACAACTTCCGAACAAGACTCTCCATACTAGAACCAACAAACTGAGTAATCTCCTCCCGTAAACCATCCATAGCATCCTTGTATCTTTTAGATTTGGACTTCTCCAGGACAAGTGAATTCTGTAGGCCTCTCACAGTAAGAGCTTGCTTTGATAACTTAGCATCGGTCTGGGTTAGTTCCTCTGATAAACTTGCAGAAGTAGTTTTAGCATCGGTAAGTTGAGACTGCAGCTCCTATACCTCCTCAGAAGCAGCATCCCTCTGACAACGTAACTCCCTATTCTCTTGACCCAAAGCATCATAACCTCTTTGTAAATTCTCAAGCTTACTGTCCAAGCAAGTAACCTCCGAACAAAGCAACTTAACATCCCCTTTCTTCTTATCAAGCTTCTCCTAAATATGAGCCTTAGATGAAACCAAGTTGGCATAACGAGAATTCAACTCATAGCTATAAGAAACTAATAGAGCACTAAGGACATTAACACGATTTGACAACTGATGAGGTATAGTCTTCCCCGGAACATCCGAAGGATAAAATTGGCTTAGATGCTTCTACCAAACTAACACGGGCTAAACTAAACAAACGCTCCGGAGATGCTGACTTGTCGAAGGACAACTCAGGTCCGGAGTCACCACTAGAATTCCGGAGAAGCTGGTATGCCGAAGGACATATCAGGTCTGGAGTTATTAGCTCCATCTTAATGCAGCAGTATCAAAGGACAATCAGACAAAGGTACAGTCCTTGTGAAGGACCACTGTCCTTGAAGGGACACGTAGCCGACAAGTTGTACCAAGAGAGAGCCCCACAGTTATGTCTTGTAGCGAATCCAAACTAGTATAAAGGGAGAGCTCATTTCCTTAGGACGAGACACACAATACCTTTCTGGACCATACTTTACATTCTCTGCATTTATCTCACATTCATTGTACTTACTCTCACGTCGGAGTTGGTCCCGGACTCACACCCCGGGGCGAGCTAACGGTGTTCTTTCTTATTTTCAGCTAGGAGATGAAGGACTATGCTCCGGAGGAACCAAGCTAAACTCGATCTTTATTACCGCTGAGGTCACTTTTATTAAGCTCAAGCAGCCCACGTAAATTTATCTCAACATTTAGCGCCTTCCGTGGGACCCGGCATCCCAATCTACCTGAGTCTGACAAAAAAGGGAAAAAACATGACTGACTCGTAGTCACCGGAGGAAGGAGTCGGAAGGGTACTACATGAACTCAGGGTGATAAAACCACACTCGTGGTCCGTTGCATCCTTTCCGCCCGACGATGACACCCCTCTACTACCCTCGCTAGTCAAAAAGGAAACACGTTGAGGACAATCAATATGAAACTGAATAAAAGGGCAAGGTTAAAGAAGCCCTGCCCATCATCCTTACCGGAGCAAATATTTGCATCGGCCACTCAACAAATGCTGCAGATTCGAAAGAAAAGCCCCAGAAAGCGGAACTTCGGTGCTAATCACGAAGGTAAATATAAAAGTATGAAGGGAAAAAGGTCTGAACAATCGGAGCAAGTCTGGTTCGGAACCGTCGTTGGAATGATTAGAGGATATACAAGCAGGAAAAGGCCCCGCGAATAAGCGGAGCAATGGTTGGACAATAAGTTATCGTTCCCTTCCACTCTAGGGTGTCAGCAGGTCGATTCGCCCGTAATACTTAAAGCACTGATCGAAGGATTCCTGGTCTGAAGGATTTATGATGACGAAGGAAGTTCCTCCGAAGTTATGTATGAGCATTATTTCCAACACTTAAGACCCAAAACAAGGGCAAAGCTTAAAGAGTCCAGAACGCCGTTGGTGGGATTTTCTGGTGAAGTAAGTTACCCAATAGGAACCATCAACCTTAATGTGACTATGGGAGAATCGGAAAGGCTTCGAACTATACCGATGGAATTCGCAGTCGTTAAAAGCCACTCCAATGTCATATTAGGACGAACAGGTCTAGGAAGCTTATGAGCTGTAGCCTCCACTATCCACTCAATGATAAAATTTCCTACCGCCAACGGGATCACAACAGTGACAACCAAGAAATAAACCCTCCACGAGTGTCAGAGGATGAAAGAAGCACAAGGACCGACCCGAGAAGAGGGGGTCATCTTCCAAACACCGGATTCCAAAGGAACGATCAGCATGGGTAGAGAAAAAAGTCAAGGGCAGACAAACAAAGAAGGAGATCCTGAAGGCACCACACAACCGCCACCCAACCCACCTAGGAAAACACTCAAACAGATGAAAAAATTAAGGGGAAGGACAAACACCCTGAAGGGCCGCTCGAAAGCAAGCCTCTAGAGAAGGTGGTCATTCATGATGACTATCCGGATCAAACCATTACCATCGGAGGAAACTTGTCGGCTGAGTATAGATCCAAACTTATCGAAATATTACGGAAGCATGCCGATGCTTTCGCTTGGACTCCGGCAGACATGACCGAAATTCCCCGCTTTATTGCAGAACATGAACTCAAGACGTACCCCCACATAGAGTCGAGGGTGCAAAGGAAACAGAGTATAGCTCCGGACAGAAGAAAAGTAGTAAAAGAAGAAGTGGCAGAATGGCTTAAGGCCGGAATAGTTAGAAGGGTACGATACCCCACATAGGTAGCCAATCTTGTCCTAGTCAAAAAACCAGACGGCAGCTGGAGTAGGAATGGCAATAGGGCGGGTTTGGAGCGGGGCGGCCACCCTCCATCCCCAAATCTGATTAGCAAACCACGTCCCAAACCCACCCCGATCCCCAGTGGGGATCTTATTGGGGCGAGATGCTCCCTCAAACCTGCTTCAATCCTTATTGGGGATCTTATTGGGGCGTCCTTACGAGTGCAATGATCCACTAAATACACGTTGTTATCCGTTTATTATTATTTTCACGCCATATTTTTACAAATGTGATTACATGCATATTATGAATAATCAAGAACCCACTAATAATATATTATTAGTAGCCTTCATAAACAAATTTGACATAAATAATAATAACCACGTTAAAAAAATCAAAACTTCTTTTAAAAACATTACACAAACGAAGTTTTTTATAATCACAACTTGCAATCTTACAAAGATACAAAACTACCAACAAATCGATAATATTGGTTTTATTACGTAAATACTAACATAACAATATATGAATATTATAGATTTATATGTATATATAGTTTCGGGGCGGGGCGGGGATGTTGTGCCCCGTCCCCACCCCGAATCCAATAAAAATCCCCGTTAATGCCCCGTAACCCGCCTCGAAACCCGATAAGCATGCCCCTCCCCGCCCCAAAAACTTCGGGTTTTGGATTTCCCCATTGGGTTTGGGTTTTTTTGCCATCCCTAAGTTGGAGGATGTGCATCGACTTTAAAGACTTAAATAAAGCCTGTCCAAAAGACCTATACCCTCTGTCGGAGATCGACTGGAAGATCGAATCCCTAATGGGGTTCAAGTACAAGTGCTTCTTAGACGCCTACAATGGATACCACCAAATACAACTGACCAAAAAGGATGAAGAGAAAACAACATTCCATACCGATGAAGTAGTCTTTTGTTACACAAAAATGCCCTTTGGACTAAAGAATGTTGCAGCAACATATCAAAGATTAGTCGACATTGTATTTAAAGGACAAATAGGAAGGAACTTAGAGGCATATGTGGATGACATGGTCATCAAAAGTAAAAGAGAACTAGAAATGATAAAGGACGTTGAAGAAACATTGTTAACACTCAAAAAGGTAAACATGAAGCTCAATCCCAAAAAATGTTCCTTCGGAATGGAGGAAGGCACATTCTTGGGATATATAGTTACTTCCGAAGGAATCAGAGCAAATCCAAAGAAAGCAGAGCCCATAGTGAACATGCCGTCACCCACCAACCTGAAACAAATACAACGACTAAGCGGCAAACTTGCTGCCTTAAATAGATTCCTTTCTAAAGCAGCGAAAAAGGCCCTACCCTGCCTAGACACTCTCAAAAGGTGTACAAACAAAAAGGACTTTCATTGGACAACAGAGGCCGAAGAAGCATTTCAGGAAATGAAGAAATTGATAGCGGAACTACTAACCTTAACGGTTCCAAAGAATGAAGAAGAACTCATGGTCTATCTATCAGTGACCAGCGAAGCAGTCAGTGTCGTTTTATTAGTGGAAAGACAGGGGAAATAAGCCCCAATCCATTATGTAAGCAGAACGCTGCAGGGCGCCGAAATTAATAAACCGCCGATGGAAAAGATGGTTCTAGCACTAGTACATGTCGTTAAACGGTTGAGAAGGTATTTCCAAGGCCATACAATCAAGGTTATCACATACATACCCATAAGTCAAATATTAAACAATGGAGAAGCAACGGGAAGATTGGCTAAGTGGGGAATAGAGTTCGAAGCTTGTGGCATCAAATACGCCCCAAGAAGCGCGATAAAAGGATAAGTGCTCGTCGATTTCTTGGCAGACACAATGGCAGAGAACAACTCTACACAAATAAAAGCAAGTGGGCCGAATGACACTCTAGCAGAAGGGAAAAGCGAGGAAGAGCATAAAGCTCCAGAAGCCAAAGCACCCGAAAATTTGGGGACCAAAGCAGACTTATGGAAACTATATATACACTGAGCCTCCAATGAACACGGATCCGGAGCAGGTCTCATCTTGATAGATCCGGAAGGAGCAGTTAATTCCTACGCTCTTCGATTAAACTTTGCCAACTCAAACAATGATGCGGAATATGAAGCGCTGCTGGCGGGTTTAAGAATAGCAGCAAAAATAAAGGTTGAAAAAATGCACGCATTTGTATATTTGAAGCTGGTAGCAAGCCAGGTGGAAGGGTCATACGAAGCAAAAGGTGAAAAAACCAAGAAATACAAGGAAAAAGCCTTAGAAATGATCTGTAGCTTTAACAACTTTCAGATAAGTCACATACGAAAGGAAGATAATAAAAGAGTCGATGCTCTAAGCAAGCTTGCAACATTGCAATATGAAGGACTGACAAAAGGAGTCCTGATTGAGCAACTCAATGAACGATCGGTGGATACGGCAGAATTCAATGCAATCGATGAAGAAGCAACAAGAACTTAGATGACACCGATCCAAGAATATATCAAACATGAAATCCTACCAGAAGATGCTGCCAAAGCACGAACGATTCGAGAAAAAGCACGCAACTATACCATAGAAAAAGGAGTCTTGTACCGAAAATCATACTTAGGGCCACTACTCCGATGCATAGGTCCGTAGCAGGCCAATTACCTTATAAAGGAAATACACATGGGGTCGTGTGGAATGCATGATGGACCAAGAAGGGCAGTCCATAAAGCCATGAATGTTGGGTACTTTTGGCCAAGCATGCATCGAGATGCCAATAATGAAGTATCAAGCTGCGACTCATGTCAAGTATACGCCCCCGTACCAAAGCTGCTAAAAAACGACATGATCTCCGTCACTTCAGCATGACTAATGGTCTCACAAAAACCCCTCAATTATATATATATATATAAAAATACATATACATAAGCAAAGTATCTTACAAATTATTCTTAGGAAAGAATAATAAGTAATCAACACGGGTATCGTTCTCCTTGGTGAGAGGTGAATGAAAATTTACATTCATGTTGTAAATCGAGCTTGATTGTCATTTAAGTTTTGGTTTTGTATTCTAAATCTACTAACGCAAAAGGGAAGTACATAAAGGCACGCTAATATAGAAATAAAGGCGAATAAACATTTAAATCTAAAAACGTCTACTTAATAATAAAACGCGACTAAATAACTAGCTGTATCAAAATTAAACCTTAAAAACTTAAATTGCAAATTCTTAAAACTGAAATGAATAAAATAAAATTTTAAAACAAAAATAATATTTTTTATCTTTTTAATTGTATTTTTGAAACATAAATAACACTTTTAATTCTAAAAATAAGATTAAAAATATATAACTAATTTATAAAATTTTGGAAAAATTAAGAAATAAACTTTAAAGAATTACTGAAGTTTAAAAATTAGAACTGAAAAATAAGCAAAACCCAAATAGCAGATAATAAGCAAAAAAGCTAGAATGAGCAAACTGAAATAAATCATAAAATGAAACTGAAATGAAATGTAAACAGAAAAGACCCAAGGGCGCTATGGTTGAGGTGTTGGTGTTGTGTAAGAGAGGTCACAGGTTCGAGTCCTGTGACCTTTCTTTTTGCAAAAAACATTTTTTTTACTTTTCTTTTTAAAAAAGCTATAAAATAAGCTTAAATAAGAAACTTTAATAAATGAACTTTTTGACAAAACTTAAAAATAAGCTGGAAAAAGCTACTTAAAGATGATAGTTTAGAAAATTAAGACTAATGACTTAATAAGCTATAATTGCTTGAACTATTGGACTTAATAAGCTAATGCAAAACCAAAAAGCTAAGACAGATCCTAAGCTAGACTAAATAAGCCCATAGGAGTAAAAATAAGCTAACAAACTAAGTTGAAGAGCACTTAAAAAGCAAATAGACATATTGACTAAGAAAACTTTTAAAGGGCTAACTCACTACTTTCAAGCTAAGAAAAAAGACTTAATAAGCACTACTATTAAGCTAAAAGCTCAAAACAGATTGAAATTGATAACCAAAGAACACATAGAAGCTAGAAATAAGAAAATTGGACAAGTTAATAAGCTAGAAAAAGGACTTGAAAATGACAGACTAAACTAATATTTTTTGGCTTTTTTAGATGAATAACATATTTCAATTTAAATTTTAAGACTCAATAAGCTAAAATTAAAGACTATAAGCTAAAAACAGTTCAAGACCTTGACTCTAGGAATATTTAAAAAAACTAAAATTAAGCAAATAAGTAAAAGAAATAATCTAGAAAAGACAACTGAATTTGATAGATTATACTACTTGTGTTTTGGCTTTTTGAGCTAAATGGTTATTTGCTTCTAACTTTTAAGACTCTAAAATTCTTTTGACACATTAAAAACTTAAAACAGATTTTTAATGTTGCATTTGAAACTTATTTAATGTACAAAAAAAAATTCCTCAAATACGTTTTTAAAGAAATTGACTAATAAGCTATTTGGGCAATCTTTGTAACTGACAGACTAGGAAATTTGATAAATCAAACTCTAAACTTGACAAAACTACATAGATGATTATAAAAACTTGTTTAGAAACTTAATTTGAGCTTATGAAATCCAAAATGATAACCAAAAACAGTTTGCAAGCTATTTAACCATTTTAATTTTGCTTATCCCAAACACCCCTTTAAGTTTTAAAAATCCTAAAACAGATCAAATTAAGCACTGATTGTTGAAAACATACGAAGAACTAACAAAATTAAGGATAAATAAGCATTAACTTTTTAGAAATAAGCACTATATAAAAAGCTATACTAAAAAGCAATATTGACTTAAAACTAAGCAGATTTACCAAAATCCAAATGAAACTATTTCTAAGCTAAACACTAAGCATAATAAGCTACCATTACACATAATAAGCACAATTAAGTAATAATAAGCAAAAATTAAGCAATATAATAAGCTGAACAGAAATTAAGCTAAAAATGGAGAAAAAGAACATGTACCTTGTCCTTTGCTTAAACAAGGACTAACACTGCTCTATGAGCTTATCTACCAGCTCCAGCTTATCAGAGATAAGCTGGTAAAGTCCCTATAAGCCCTTTCAAGTTTGGCTTATCTTCCAAAAGCTTAAACTGACTTTTTGAGTGAATAAAGTTTAAGCTTATTCAGTTTAGCTTTGAACAAGCTAAACTGAGTATGAACTAGCTTTTTAGGTAGAAAAGGGCTTAATGAGCTTATTAAGTAAATTCAAAACACATTTTAAATAAAATTTGCATAAAAGTATAACATATAAATTCAACACAATTTAAGAGTAAACTGAATTTTATTAATAATAAAGAGGTTACATTACTTGAAAAGAGAAATTACAATATTTAAAAGACAAATAATGCTGAAAATTAAGCGAATAAGCTACACTACTCCTAAACTACACTACCCTCGATATCTTCATTGTGTGATCTGATCTTCTATTTATAGCCCAAGAAGAAGCTTCTAGGTGTGAGGAGGAGCGTCCTTGGCCTTTAGATCTCAACCCTTGAATCAAATTCCATCCACGTGCACCCTTGGATTGCCTCCACATACGTCCAACCAATGAGAATGATGGGGATTGCCAGCGTGGCTTAAGGTGGTGCCATGCTTAGGCTTCTAGAAGGATATGTGTAATGTGGAGTGGATAAATTACCCTATGTGACTCATGTTGTAAAAACGAGGGAGGAATAGAAATAAAAAGGGGAAAAAAAAAAAAAAAGAGATGTAGAATAGTAATTTTGACCACGTTTAAAATTTGGGTTTGACTTGGATTCCGGTCTAATGTGTTTGGGCATTGGTTAAATCACTTCGGACGGGACATGATAATGGGAAAATGGATTATGTACATTGTAAGTCTTAGATTTTTAAGCAAATGGATTAATAGTTAATGGGCTGACCCGACCCATGAAACGGGTATGGGTTGGCCTGTTAAAAAATGAATACGCCTTTGCTTTTTTCACGCTCTTCTAATCCTGTGCTCGGTTTTGTCCGTTTTGCTTTATTTTTTTCCTTATGTGATATATCTGTTACCTGCAAGACACAATTAACAAACACGAATAAACCAATCATATTTATGTAATTATCGTATCATTATTGGTCTTTTTAGCTTAATAATAAGAAATAAATTATATATGTTTAAGCAGATATCAAAATCCCCCATACTATGCTATTGCCGTGTCCTCACACAATGTCATAAATACACACTTAGAAAACCAAAAATTTCAACCCCCTTAGACTAATTACCTCGAAAAGTAGCTAAGTGTTCATCTAGGGGGATTAAGAAATCACTAGTTTTAAAAAGCCCTCATTTTACCATTTTTTATATATATGAAAACATTTATTCTTATAATTTTGTTTTAAAGTGAAACTATAAAATTACGGAACACAAAACACTAAAAGGATAAGCTATGTCTAAAAAGATAAATTCATCGTCTTTGATTTTTCACCCGTCCTAAACCAAGCTTAAAAACGAAATCATTGTTAAATACAAGTTAAGATGCTAACACTACTCCAAAAGAGCTGAATTGGTAACAGCTTATCTACTTTCCGCTCCCTATTCCTAAATCCTCTTAAAGTATTTATTTTATATTGGTGACAAATAGGATTAAATCCAATATTTTGATAAAGTAAACCTCGGTTTTGACCATAAAATAAGTTTGTAATCATTTCCTAAAGAGACAGTATGAGTGAGATAATAAAGGTCCACAATAAGGTTCTAATTTCGCATGATTAGGAGTTAATCCTTTTTAATTTCATTCGAAACAACTCACTACGGTCCAAAGACGGTAGGCATATTTTTTAAGAATAACCCTAGATTCAAAATTTGGCTATTATTATTATTATTGTTATTGCAACATTATTAAACCTTGGTCCTTTAAACAACTAACACAACGAGCGTCCTAACCGACAAGAGTCAGTATACATATTATCGACCTCGGTAATTTCCACGACCTTTTTGAAGGCTGCAATATCGGCAGCGAACCGACCAGATGCAACAAACTTTTAAATCATTTACTCGGATTTATATACATACTATGGCCTTCTTTTAAAGACTGCCCAATCGGCAGCCGAACCGACCAGAGATAGTAAAGCTATTATCAGCTCACAGTTATTTATTATTATTATTGCCACCACCCTTATAAACGACTGTCACATCGTTATGCGAGCTGACCATTATCCATAAGTCTTATTTCGCTTCGTGTTTCATTATTACATTATAGCCAAATTTCAAGTCCTGTGGTCTTTTAACACTTCCATTATCGTAATTACGAGCCGACATGGCCCCAGAGTCTATTTGCCCACATACTGATCAAAACCTCCGATTGTACCATACTTTCAACAGAAGGAATCCTCGTACGAAAGGATTTCAAACTAAGAATCGTCAAAAACCAAAGCAGCATTATTTATTCAACAATTATATAATGATTATTAAGCTTATGGGAGCAAAAAGCCACACTTAACCTCTATGAGCCTTAAATAGATCCAACTACTCCATGTTTAGCATCTAACTTATATAAAACCTAAACAATTCTTGCGTTCTTCGCAAAATTTAAAATCTTTAATAGACAAGATCCTCGAATGCTTAGTCTAATTAAAACAAGCTTTTCATATTTAAAGACTATTATTGAAACAGCAAACCATCTTGCTTTTTCAAGCTAGAGAATTCCGCGTTTTAAAGCTTCTTGTATAAAAGACTAGTAAAAGCTTAAATTTATATAAGTTAAGGGTTCAAGCTAAGAGCTTATCAATGCACGATCAATTCACAATTTTATTCTCAAAAGACAAAACTAATGTGTCAAAACACTTATTCTATTTTTGAAAAAAAAAAAAATTTAGCCTAAAATCACATATTTTTACTATTTTTGGTGGTAAAACGGGGTTACATGAAGACAAGGCAAATGCAAGTAAGATCAAATCGAAAGATCCCTCCCCCTCCATACTAGAACTCAACATTGTCCTCAATGTTTAAAAGGGTCTCTACGTAAATCTAAAGCCGTTTATTAATTATGCTAATAGATAAACGTTAATCAATAAGATCTAGGATATCGGATTCCCAATATAAGCATGCAAAGGATAGAAGAATCGATGAATGATGACAAAACCACGAGCTCGAAGAGTCATCATAATCCGGGCAATCCTAGACATAACATAAAACACGAAACACAGAAAGGAATAGAGCGAGCCTACCTTACATCACACTTATTAATAAAATGTTATACTAATATATACTACTAGAGGATAAGCATGGTTGCCACCCACGAATCGCTTTTTTTTTTCTAAAGTCTCTAGCTTGACTTCCCAATATCATCGTGATATAGGGACGAAACATGTAGAAGAGCAAACATTCATCGTACTTTCATAAACACCGCTCTAGAGAATAAAAATTAAAAGCATAGATTTCGGGTCAAAAATGATATCCTTACCACCGTGAAGGAAGAGGAAGAGAATAATCCAACAGATATGTGAAATAATGAGACAAATTTCTGAAAAAACATAAGTAAGGGAAAGAAAACGGCGATCCTCATAGGGAAATCTCACATATGATGAGAAAAAGTTTTTTCTCATTGAATACCGGGTCAAAAACATTGACAATATTCTTCAAACATCTTTATCAGGATCATATTTTAAGCTTCTTGGGTCACGATCTAAAAACACCTCGGGAGGGAGATTAAGAATAATGTCCTTAATAACCAAACTCTCAAGATTGATTATGTCTCCCTCCGAGTCATAATAATCGTCCTCAAAATCCAGAGGAGTATCAATAGAAGATTTAATCATCTTAAAATCCGCAAAATAAAGTTCTTTCGCAGGGAGATGAGATGAAGACCATCAATAAAATACATCTTGAGTAAAGAATGTCTCCCTGCCGGAACAAAGACGAAGCATCAAACAATTCCTGGTGAAATTGAATCACTTGTAAGACAAGCTTCAAATTTCTTCCAAAACAAAATCACCACCCGGTTCAAAACACTCATCCTCATTAAGCTTGGAAAGAGGTGTGACTAGCAAATCCGGCTCATCAAGTTTAGAAACATAAGATTCCTCGCTCTCGATGTCCGTTAACACCTTATTAAAAAGAGGATTTACGTCACTAGAGATGTACTCGTCATCAAATTCAAAAAGAGGGTTCAGAGAAAATTATTAACATTATCTTTCAGAACGTCATCATCGGTTAGTGAACGTCTATCACTAGTAAGAGTAAAATCGTCATTTGAGTCGAATAGAGGATTAGAGAAAATCAAGGAATTATCACAAATAGGTAAATCACATTCACTGTCACTGTCGAACGTATCCTCGGACTTACTTGGGATTGGAACAAGATCCTTAACACTAGACTTTATGAATTCGTCTGATTCCTTTCCAGAGAAAGTGGCTAAATGCTCTATCCCCCATGATGAGAGAGTCCTCAGGCTCCATAGTCGGTAAGACGGTTGTGATTGCAATAGATGGAGGTATTTGAGAAATAATTTCATGCAAAGGAATAGTACTCTCCTCGTAATCATCGTCATCAAAAAAATTGAAACGTCACGAAGGCTCGGTAGTATAAGTACTAGGATTAGCCGCCTGCTCTAGTTGCCGAAGCTCTTTCTTTTTATTAATTCCAATACTCATTCCATTGAATTTTCCCTTAAGCTCCTCAATCTTAATTTCACATTCTTTCTATACACGAAATATCTATTCTCTCATACGATAATCTTAATCTGAATTTGAATACTTATACTATTCATTTCATCTAAATATTTAGCTTCGGATCCTCCATATCTTGGATACTCATTTCTTGAGGAGGTGATTGATCGATAGGATACTGCGAGGGTTGGTCAAATCTAGAATAGTTAGAATTAGGCTCGAAGTAGTTTTGATTCATCCGTTAACACTGTAAACTTTCATGAGGACCCCCACAGTACTCACAACAAAGATATTTTTGTAGAAAACTCAGTTAATTTTGTGGATAATAATTATTGTAGCCCGGTTCATGCTCATAGACAAGCGATACCCTTGGTGGGACAATCATATCCATAATGAGCGTGTTAACCCACATAATTCACACGAGTAATAGATTCGTACTTGGGTTGTGGAGGGTGGGTGAATAACGTTTGGAGATCATTTAAAGAGTTCGTAATAAGAGCATAAATTGGGTGAATTTCATCTCTTGAAGAGCAAACCAATCAAATCCTCATCTACTATATATCCACACCACCTTGTCAAGTAGCACCGTTGAACAACTACACCATCTTCTCCTCTCCAAAACAATGCAAAGTTTTTATTTTATCAAGATTACAAGTATACAAGTGTTGTTAGGGTTAATATCTAAGGTGTATCAAGGGTTTTTCAAGGCTAGGGTTTCATAAAAACAAGGGTTTTGACAAGGAAGAAATTAGGGTTTTCAATAAGGAAACTAGGGTTTATTAAAAGGATTTCGGGTTGAAGAACTAGGGCTTTAGTTTGTGTTTACTTCTACTTTTATTCACACAAGGTTTATAATCACAACTCATACCTTCATTTTAATTATTTTTATGCATACATATTTATTAAATTGTTAAATCACCACTTAGTTATTATTTTATAAAGTTTATAAAATAAAACAGTTTATACAAATCAAAGAAATACATATTCATGATGAAATGATGTTTAAAATATGTTAGACTACAAGAACACATTTTATTTGACATATTACAAGTGTTGGTTGTTGAATTATATAATTAATTGTTAAAATAATTGTTACAAGTTTATTTATATGGTTTTATAGATAAATGATTGATTTGGACATTAGACATAAAATAGATGGACATAAATTAGAGGACTTAAAATATACTAAATATGTTGTATTAGTGATTTTAGAGGACTTGTAATATTTATGATGATGTGTCATTTTATACACTTTTTCGGGGTCGTTTAACCCCCTAAATCGTGCATTTATGCCCAAAATAGGTACTTAATGATAGACATAAATTAGAGGACTTAAAATATATTAATGATGTTGTATTAGTGATTTTAGAGGACTTGTAATATTTATATCATGTTAAAAATTATAAAATCAGATTATATATATATATATATTCTACATTATATATAACAGGATACATAAATGCCACCTCATGCCACTTAAATGCCACATAATCACCAAAGAATGTCACCTCACTCACAATTTAATCCACGTCACCATCTTTTAAAGACACCTAAGCATTTTTTTTTAATCCACATACGCAGCTAAGAATGACACGTAGGCATTTATTTATCCATGTATGCATGACAGAAATACTGCAAATAAATTCGTGCTAAAAAGAATACTGCAAATAAATTCATGCTAAAAAGGCTTTGTCAAGATTCGAACCTTGGTCTATGCACCCACAGCATATGTGTTTACCACTGGAGCAGTTCCCATTTTTGTGATGAATTTGCAAAAAAATAAATGATGTATAAATGTAAACTATTATCAAACGTATTGGATACGAGTGATATAATTTAAGAAAGTTTAACATATTCATTGCAGATTTTTTGTGGACAAATTTCAGGGCGATATTTTAGGCAGCCTAATCAAAATCACGTAACCACTTATCATATCAATTTCATTGAAATTTTAAATTGAAATCGAATACATTGACTGTCATTTGATTCTCCCATCACTAATACCTTAGTTCAATTTTGATTATTTCAAATTAAACACCACCATCTGATGATTATTGAAATTTGGGTATTGATGTGAATCAATATGATATTGGTCCTTATTCAAAGCACGTATGTTTGGTTTTCAATTCTAGTTTTAATTAGTATATACATTCGATTAATTAAATCTTGAAATATGATTTCCTGTATTGGTTCTTATTTTTATTTTGTGTTTAGTGGATTTAAGTTATCCGATCACTATTGGTGCATGTGGAATAAGAGATTAGTGTTTTAAACATGGTTTTTTTAAGGTTAGTATATATGAATATAGATGATTCACTACTAATGTCATTTTGTCTGTTCATACTAGATATCGCGCTTTTCCAACTCTAGGATGAGCGAATTCAGTGTCTCCAAAGATTTGTAGTTCGATCTACAAATGAGGGTGAAGTAGCATTCATTAACAATAGTACAGAGTAATATTTTTGGGAAAAAATAAAGACACCCAGGTAAGCATCCCACGTAAGAGTTCCCAAAAAGCCAATATTTTCAGTTATAAATTAAGCCGGATCATAACGAAGTAATCACTCTTTGTTCTTATTTATGCAGAATGTCCATGAAATGCTCTAGCTTGTCCCTTTATTTTCACAGATTGGTCCAAATGTTTCCATATCTACCAATGCACGGGTAAGGGATAGTGTAAGGCTGATCAATTGTATCATTCTTAATGATGTTGAAATCAAGGTATAATAGTACAACATTCAAAGTTTACGCAAGCCCTTAGGATTATTGTATCACTTATGTAGCTTAACATACATTAATCTATGATTTCAGGAAAATGCATTTATAATTCATTCAACTGTAGCTATTGGCCGGCAGTCACGTGTCGAGGCTGAAGGAGACCCCAACGCAAAGCTTGGAGTAACCAATCTTGGTAAGCTCTTTGTTTATTATATAAAATTAAACTTTTGAATCATCTCAACTCTGTACATGGCGGGACAATTTAGCAATTACTGTGTTCGTATTTTTTCCGACACTGATCCACGGTTTGAACAGACACTACTATTCAATAGCCATCAAGCACATTATCTTTCTACTAGTATTGAATGGATATCATTAGGAGCAGAGGCAAAGTTACGTGGGGTTGATGCCGACATTTTTTAGGACAACGGGAAGACATTAGAGGTTATAAGAAAATCATCTGAGATCGAGGAAAAATAGAGTTCACTCATGAGAGAGACTCATGAGAGAGACAGGCCATCCAAAATGAGTAAATTCTTTACCTTCTCTTATTTTCTTAAAGATTTATCGAGTTCAACTGTATGAGCTAATCTATGTTCATCTGCAGAACCTGACTAATATTAGCAACAACCGTGATGTTGGAGATAAGGACTAACCTAATGCTAGAAGAGAAGCTTCATCAAGAGAACAAGTAAGTCCATAGAAATACATCATAGAATGTGTAATGTGAATGCAGACCTTTTGTGACTTTGTTGCACCTCACAGATATCTGATAAATTAAGTGTGATGGCGATGGTAGTCGCCTTATATTAATAGTATTTTGTATTGGAGTTGAACTAAGTCAAAATCGTTTTGGGATAAACAATAATGCATCTAATTTCACTGTTATTTCACAGAATAAATAATCTTTTGGATAAACAGATTATGCTTCTAATTTTCCTGTTATTCACGAGTTAAATAATCAGTATACCAGTTAAATTTGGCTTTTTGTCACTTTATCTATAAATGTTTTAAATTATAAGAATTTGTTAAACACTAGGACAATTTATTATTATAACTGTAAACAACAAAAGCACAGTCAAACACTTTTTCTACAGACAGTTCTATTACAGAAATACAACTAATTAATGAATCTTACATGGTTACTTTCAAAACGCACATCCAAACACACCCTAATGTCTACTAAATTTTTTAACTGGGTTGAATTTTAGTTTTGGCACTTATCTTCATGCTTATGCCTATCAATCCATACTCATTTGAATAAAAATGCATATATAACTGAAGCTTTTAATAGATCATGTCAAGTTGTCAACATAAGAATAAAAGATTTGAACGTTCATCCATGGGAACATTCAAGTGATTTTGCACGGGCATCAAATTCCGATCCTAATGCTAATGATACTACTACAAATGGATAGGGTGGAATGCCTAAGCCATTCTTGGAGATATTTAGGTACCCCTAAAAACATATATCGTATACATACATGTTTGTGTATATTTGTTTTACCGAATAGAATTAAGCGACTTATTTCTACATCGTTTAGAAAATATGTGTCTGGTATGTCTATAGAATAAGAATTTTTCATGCACGTCTATCTACCTCTTGCTAACGGCAAAAGTGGACTCCTAAGAGCCGAGATAACCAAGGAGAGAATCTGAAGTAAGCCTTCTTGTCACACTAAAACTGTTTATATGCCAAAAAATACAGCATATAAATACTTAGATAAGCTTTCCCAAACAGCCTCTAACTTCTCCTAAACATCAACAAGATCTTTTTTAACATTTTTGGATAGATTTGTATGTAGTTAAACCATGTGAGGATTAAGGACACAATCCTGAAATAAGGTTGCCTACAAGCAAGGAAGGGTAGGATAAAAATATGAAAAGAAAACATTCACTAAGCACGGTTTTTACAAGACCCGTGGATTGCAATGGAGACCCGAAAAGAGCTGTTCAAAGCAAGGTTGTGAGTGAACTGGGGTTGCCATCAAATGACACCCACACTTACAGGTTACCTTTCTATTAAAACAGTTTTTATCATTATATTTGTCGCAGTTACTCTAAAGGGATGTTTGGGATTGATTATAAAATTCGAATTTATGTTTTGATAATGTAGATAATCAGTATTGGTGTCATGGAGCCATTTGATTGTGTATTGAAGAATGCTTAAGGTGATGCTAAGGACTCTACCACACATGTCTCAGTCGCGTCAGGTTTGTTCAAACATTTATTTAAACA
The DNA here is from genome assembly GCA_026074375.1 of Tanacetum coccineum. Taxonomy (NCBI): domain Eukaryota; kingdom Viridiplantae; phylum Streptophyta; class Magnoliopsida; order Asterales; family Asteraceae; genus Tanacetum; species Tanacetum coccineum. The sequence goes on from BQNB010037463.1 coordinate 28,886, forward strand.
AGTGAACTAAAAATGTCATCAATTTGGTCAAATTATCATATTTAGAATGATAGTTACTGGTAGTACAGTTATTATCACAAAGGAAGGAAAACTTCTCCAACTCAAGCAACAATTTTCCCTGTGCAGCGCGTCACTACAAGTTGTTTGCTAATCTTCTCATCATGTATCCGTTATACCATTATAAAGTATAAGCTGATGTTAAAATTCTTATATTCGAATCTTTTCAGGACATTTTTGCCAGATTTAAGGAAAGAAAATATTGAACAGGTGCTCGTGAGTGGTTTGAGTTTCCAACCAAGGTTGCTGTGCAACTGAATGATACGCATCTTACATTTGCAATACCAGAACTGATGAGGTTGCTAATGGATAAGGAAGTATTGGGACTTCTATAAAGTAGGTCTTTTTTGAGGGATGAATACGTCTTGAAAATAATATTTTTAATATTCCTTAAAAATTCTATTCAGGTTATAACATTTACATGCTAAATTTGATGGTCTATGCATTATCTTTTCAGATGAAGCTGACCAACAAGGAGAACGCGATGAGATACATATATACATATTCTTTCTGTAAAATAACCCTTTTTGACACATATATAGTATTTAGAGACAAACAGCAGTCACACAAAACGTTTCTTATAACTTAGTGTTCCTGAGATTTGTTTTCTTAATTTTAGTTGTTGTTTTAATGTTTGTCGTTTTTCTTTAGCTTTTATGTTTAGGGATGTGCATGGTTCGGTCGAAACTGATTAAAACCGACCAAACGGAACCAAATTGGCTGGTTTAGCCGAGCTCGTGGTATCTATCAAATCATTTTCCAGGTACCAACTCGTGTATCTTTACCATTTGCCATAATGTATATAGAGTTACCACCCTATGATATTACCATTACTGATATGCCAGGACCCCTGAAGTTTCGTACAAAAGAATGGGTTCATAACAATTTGATTATAATCTTATCATATCCAATACAACATGGTTAAATGCAAAAGCTCATGCCCAACCTCTTTATTGTGTAAGACTATAAAATAGCTATTGTAGTGCATTTGTTGGGAATTTGTTTTGTTATAGTAATGCATATCCTGGTCTAAAATTAGTGCCAAATGTGGTACCCAAAGGGTGAACACAGTGGACAAAGCATCAGTATATAAGTTGTAAAATACAACCGAAGAAGATTGGAATTCCAAGATTAAGAGGACCTGAACAAGATGCCACACAAGCTTCCAAGTTACAATTAGCACACAAAATACATTAAACTATATGTATTAGTTAGGAAAAAATATACAGTAGATTTATAGACAACAGTTTAAAAGAGGAAAGTTATATACATTTAAATTATGAATGCAAAAATTCTGTTAACTCTGTTATCAAACCGGATTCTTAATCATGAGCTTCTCATCAAAATTTTCTATTAGACCAGAACCAACTCTCTTTCTTGGTTAACTGATTTGACTTTGCCATATTTACTATTTAGTGTCTCTTTGATACCAATTTAGTTCATTTATTAATAACGATAGCTAAATATCACTAAGAGTGTAGATCCATTACAAGAAATATGTCGTTTCATATAAAGGTATATATTGCTTTACGTGATTCTAAGAGTGTAGATCCATTACAAGAAATATGTCGTTTCATATAAAGGTATATATTGCTTTACATGATTTGAAATTTGTTTATCTAGAAACATTATATATAATCTGAAAAATGCCCAAAGGTATTTTTTGTAAGCGAATCTTATTTCTTGATTCATATATGTTGTTATTGGAAGAATTTTAGTTATTGTTACATATAGAGATTGGTATGTGCTTATTTCAGAGTGCTCAAAACCAGTTTAGTGCTTATTTTTAGGGTGTTTTTTTCTCGCTTTTGTTTCTATTTTTTGCTAGCTGGTGAACACTTTTAACAAAGTATAAGAGACACAATGATCGGGGATATCATTGTCTCTCTCACGCTTTGTTAATTATTAGTCTATTATAGTAAGGAAGTCACAAGCATCGAGAAATAGTTTATCAGCTCATAGCTCCATGTACATGTACTCACTTTATGAAAAGATTGTAAATTTATCATTTCGTGCTCATGGGTTCGCATTAGAACACACTAAAATGGGTCCCACAACGTGTCTTGAATTTCTTGGTGTTTTTTTCCAAATCTCAGGCTCATGGATCATGAAGTAGGCTTGACAACCTGAGAAGATGGAACCTCGAGTTTATATACGACCCATATGAGTTCTTTCTCATTTGTTATGAATGATTCCATAGGTTTCACATTAGCACAAAACAATGGCATCGAGTGAGAGCTCAAGAACGCATATAAGAGGACATGTTATATGCAATAAAGGCTATTGTTACACAAAGAGAAAATTGCATAAGGTATCATAGAATAACGTGTTTTATATATTCATAGGGCATCGAGATATGTTACAGAACAATATTATGTAAAGAAGTTTGAGCCTTGCCATAAGTTGCTATAGTGGGCCTTTGAAAGCTATCACGGGTGATTACTCAATACTTTTGAATTTTTATTGCTTATGATTACTTAATCTAATAATATTTGGTTGAAAATTAATTTGTACTTTAATTTGTGTTGCTTATGACATGATTACTTAAGACTTTAAATTTTGTTGTTGGCCGAGAGATGATTAGTTATTTTATGGGATCAATGGTGATATTGGCCAAGTAAAGAGAAAATTAAAGACGATATTACCCGAAGTAATTGAGATTTATAACTTGAAATATGTGATCACACTAAGACTTTTTGGATTCAGGGATCAATCAAAGTTATTCGTTTAATAAGTACATATAATGTTGTAAAAGACCTCTTTATATGTTCAAAATAGAGTGTGGGTCAAAACACGTTTGGTTAACTCTAATATACATTAGGCCATCTTATTGTTAGTAACTGATATCTAAATTTCATATAAGATACAGGGATATTGTAGATCAATATGGTTAACTGATATCTAAACTCAAAATATGTAATTGGTTACAAGTGTCCTCACCTTCTTTTATAGTTGCCAGTTTAGATAAGTGGCGTCCAACTATGGATTGATTTGGCAGTGTAGATTGTAAAACGTTGGCTGATCGGGTATGACTATTTCGTATGTTACATGATTCTAGCAATATCAAGTAATGCATTTTACTACGACCAGTTTTGTCACACGGGCAACTATATGTAGCCGTTTCAAAAACTCAAAATCAAGAAAGGATTGAAGGTTATATGTTGCAACACATACGAAAACTACACAAAATGCATTGCCAACAGGTTTATATAGAAGTTTAATTTTATTTACTTTTTTCATGTATCACACAAATATTCAAGTTTTTTTTAAAAAGCCATTTTTCCAAAATAAAAAAAATTAACAACGTTTAAAAAAATGATAACTTCTATTTTTTATTACTTAATGTACAAGTCTTTTAATGTTTTGTTATGTATAATTTTCAATAAACTTAATACAAATTCTATACAATTACTTCAAAAAGCATAAAATATACTAAGTAATTACATAAACACAAACAAATTGACAAACATTGCTACTATGCTTAAAAACTAATTCTATAATAAACAAATTTAAAAAACCAATATTTAAACAAACAAAAAATGAAAACAATAATCACAAGTCATACCCGCCCATCGGGCGGGTTTTGCAACTGGTATATATATATATATATATATATATATATATATATATATATATATATATATATATATATATATATATATATATATATATATATATATATCTATATATATATATATATATATATATATATATATAGGCTCCGGTTCCGTTGAGAATGTTTTTATTTTGAGAAGATTGAGAAATCTACGTTTGAGCAAATTGATTCATATTTTTTGATTTGATTCACAAGTAAACATCATTTAATAGTGAATCAAAGCTATAAATCATAAATTTGATTCACAAATCATTGCTAAAATCGAGTTATGGTAATGATTCTTTAAATTTGTATAGAAGATTCAGTATTTTACTTATATTGCAAAAACGAGAGATTTTTTAACATTGATTCGAATTTTTTTTACACAAATTTGAATAATATCACAATAAAAAATGAGTTTTACGCTTGAAAAACTTGAATCAAAGTTAAAAATCTATCATTTTTGAAAACCTTCTCAATCTTCTCAAAATAAAAACCTTCTCAATCGATCCAGATTATACACACACACACACACACACACACACACACACACACACACACACACACACACACACACACACACCCACACACACACACATATATATATATATATATATATATATATATATATATATATATATATTCGAACAGTTTGTATAAACTGTTTTGACACGAATTTATATACAGTTTATACACTTCATATTATGATGGTACACTTCAAGACGATTCCGTGCATATAAGGAACTCGAAAAACGAAGCTATAACGAAGGAGATGAATTTTACGAGATTTCGATAATTAAATATATATTAAAAACTGTTTTTATATATCAGTTTATATAAACTGTTTTGGCACAGATTTCTATGCAGTTTATAAACAATTTATTATGATAGATATTCTCGACACGATTTCGTACATATAAAGAACTCAAAAAACGGGCATAAAACAAGAGTTGTGAATTTTTAAAGATTTCAAAAACTATTTACTTTTTCACAGCTTTATTAAAACTGTGAAAAACTATGAGAAACTGTAGAAACTGAAATCGAAGATTTTGAGGGCCTTCGGGTCCGATTCGGCCAAAGTATAAAACTACAAAGTTGTTCGGAATGACATTTTACGTTATATATCAAATTTTCGGAGACTAGAAGTGTATAGATTTTTAACTATAAATTATATAAGCTAGATAACTTTGTATTAATTTTTCTACACTATTTTCCTGACATGAATAGTGTTGGTTCATTTCAATAAAAACCTTTGTGAGTCCCAAACTGAACAGATCTTTGTAGCCTACTAAGGGTGATAGCCAACTTGTATAAATACAGATTGACTATAGAGAAAACACTGACTATGAATACTTATTGTATATGCGGAATCTACACAATAGTATTAAGAAGAACAATGAAAAACTAAAGTTTGATTTCTATTAATCTGTTAAAGTGATTACAGATTACTAACTATGAGGTATGATTGTATGAGATAAGATATATATATTGAACTTATTGTTTACTCTCTAATGTCGTAGGGTTCCTTTTATCGACTAAGGATAAACCCTAACAGGCTTACAAAACGCACAAAAGATAATACATATCTTCTCCTATAATATCTCATGCATATCTCTTAAACGGTACTAACTATTTTATACTAACGGTACTAACTATCTGAGCAGTACTTAACACTTTGTACTGTCAGTACTAACTATAACTATCGGTACTAAGTATATACCTAACGGTACTAAGTCAGGAATGTATAATTCCCAACAATCCTCCCCTAAACATGATTTTGAACTCTTTTAACTTCATGTTTCTTATTACAAAACAATGTAGCATTACTTATATAATATTTATGCATGTTTTTAACTTTATAAATATTGTTTTTGAAAATGATTAAACTATTTATATAATAACATTATATAAATAATAAAAATATTAAATCAAGTGTTATTAACAAATAATCAATTATTGAACAAAGATAATATTTTTACGGACACATATACTTGGACGTTAAATATCAAGCGTGACTTAAATATTGTTTTGACATTTATAATTTAAACAAAAACTATCAGGTGGTGATATAACTCTATAATTTATATGTTGTATTTATTCAAATACATTATATTCATACGACCTATAATTATTTAGGTTGCATTCGGATTTTACGTGATGATTCACTCATTTGATTTATATAATCAATTCATTCACTAAGGTGAGTTCATAGCCCTATTTTACACGCTTACAATATATTTACAATTCTCGAGGTAAAAAACATGCATTGTTTTACATTTGGACGCAAGTACACTTTTAAACAAATTACGAGTTTGCCTATGTAGCGATAACCCACTATGCCCATGAATCATGAACTGTCAATTATTGGAGGTAAGCGCGAGTGTTATAAATAGATCTATTTGGGATTGACATCCCCGTTCGGGTGAGTAGCGCTCACTAGATTCGGTGTACCGAATTAACGGACGTATACCATGTCGGAACATTTTGGATGTTGCGGGTTGAACATCTACACGGGCACATTATTGGCATTAATTTGCAGACATACATGTTGTAGCTTCAGTGTCATGAGCTTAGGGAATCGTAATTACATTTTAAGATATTGTATGTGTTACATGTCTTACACTTTGAATCTTGCGGTCCTACTTTATATACATACATAAATCTGTGAATTCATCAATTTTATGTTGACGTTTTTAAGCATGTTTTTCTCAGGTCAATAAGTGCACAACATGGATACATTTCGGAGCTTCATTTTGAAGTCAAAATGCACTAAAGATTTACTACATTACATTTTGGGACATTTTGTTATGTATCAAAATCTTTATGTTTTGACAACAATGAACTATTAAAGCTTGGAGCTTTTGTAACAAACATTTCAATCAATCAAATGTATCTTTTAAAACGACTCATTTAGTGGTCGTTCTCATATCTTGTGCTGTTGTATTATGAAGTAACACTCTCAGACCCTTATTCCGCTGCGACCCTATGTGGGGGTGTTACAGATTTGTATCAGATCCAAGGTTATAGAGAACTAGGTCAAATATTTTTACTTGGACTATAACCGTTTTCACAAACATTGCATCATACAAAAGTTTTTCACGGACATACATACACTATTTGATTGCATTGACTGCTTACATGATCTATATACGTATTTATATTATATTATGAATATTACTATACATGTCTTATACATTATACTTATATAAGTTAATTTTATTGTTACAACAGTCTTGTCTTCATCCACGGTCACCTACACGTGTATATCTTCCGATTCTGACTTAACACCACAGGGTTTCCATTTGATGGATCCAGACGAGTTTGAGGCACCGTAGTCTTCAAAGCAGGCACCACCATCACTTGACTATGTGCCTGGTCCCGAGTATCCATAATATGTAGCTCCATCTGATGATGAGATACCAGTTGAGGATCAACCTCTACCTGCTGATGCTTCACCCACCGCCTTATCACCGAGCTATGTTTCTGACTTTGATCCTTTAGAGGAGGACCCAGAGGAGGACCCTGCTGATTATCCTACTGTTAGCCTTAAAATATGTCGGCTAATACGGAATTACATTAGTTTATATTAGCCGGACACGCAGGGACTAAAAATGTCAAGTGTAGTAAGTAGATCGTGTCCAGGGCTATATATATCCCCTCCATACTTCCATGGAGGGGTGAGGATTCATAATTTTGTAATAAGGTGTGTGTGTTTCTCTCTCTAGAACACACACATCTTCCCTTTTTCTCTCACTAATAATATGGCTTTCTATTTGTTTAATCCTCCCCGACCTCCGGATCATTCTTGTTAGCTTGTGAATCTTATATATAACAATTGGTACCAGAGCTAACCGGGGGTGTATTGTATTCGTGTGTGTTGTGTTTGTGGTTTTGTTGTGGTGGCTTATTTTGAGTTATTATGTCGGATCTTATTCCTCTTTTCATTATTTGGTATCAATCGTCACGGGGTGGGTTTAGTGATAAGTTTTTTTTTAAAAGTTTACATGGTCACGTGGGACTTAGGCAAATAGTGGAAATATGTTTCATCATTTGTTTTAAAAAGGTTTGATTATCTTCTTCTTTCACAGTTTTTTTTTCGTGACTTCTTTGTGGTCTAAACAATTTTTTCCTTTCGTTCAAGCTTTTTATTAGCTTATTATAGCTTAATCTTTCGTGGCTTATTTGTGTTAAAAGTGCTTATTACAAGCTTTCGGTTAGCTTATTTCAAGTGTAGTCCTCACGTTAAAAACCTTGAGAACCGATCTAGTGTACCGATCAAGTCTTCTTTGTTGAACCGATCTAGTTCATTTTACAAGTAGTACCGATCTAGTAAAAACAAAGACCACCGAACGAGTCTCAAATCATCAACAACCGAACGAGTGGAATTTTATAAAGAGCCGAACGAGTACCTTGCTTTGATAGCCGAACGAGTGACATTCCTTGTTGGAACCGATCGAGCAAAACCCTTTGACGACCGAACGAGTTCCTAACTTTTACAACCGAACGAGCTCCAACATAAGCTATACCAATAAGCAAAAAAGTAGAAAAAGATAGAAAGAAAAGTTGGAAGATTTATTAGAGAGAAAACTAGAGATGGAAGATTACACACACACACAAACTATGCAAAATGGTAACCAACACCCTCTCCATGTGTGGAGAGGGTCCTTTTATACCCTTGAGCCATAAGTGGCATGTGGGCTTTTCTACTTGGGCCGGGCTTGGCTAAACTTGGGCTTTGAGCCCGAAACACGGACAATATTAGATTACAATCCAAGCTCGTTGAACCGACTATCCATTACTACAATACTAATTATACTAATAAGACCGATAACATTCTTGTTCGACTTACAATAAAAATTAAGCTAACAATCTCCCCCAAGTGTTGAGTCTCTTTCTTCAAACTCCTCCGTATACTTAGACGTTGGAGAATATGACTTTTTGACGTTTATGCTTTGCCTTGTTATAGTCTTGTCTTGTTTGTACTGGCTTTGTTCATTCATGCTTTGTGATCCTTGATCTTGAGCCTTTATCTTTTGACTTTGAGTTCTTGAGATCCTTATCATGCATCATCTCCTTGACTTGAATCATCTTGAATCGACATTCTTGATCAAGCTTTGCTCTGACAACATGCTCATACTTGTTACATTCTTGTTTAACATATGATTATAAGTCTAACAATCTCCCCAATTGATATTCCTTTATTTTAATTTGAGGCTCTTTGATGGTGGGGAAGATTAGAATCAACAATTTGATGTTAAACGATTTGAACTTTGAAAAGCTTGAGTATTACATGTGGTTTATGAACCGACTTCCTGAATGAGTCTGCAACAAACGAACCGTCGTCTAAACCTGAAATAAGACAGATTATGCAATAAAAGATGAATATGGGCTTTGTCATTCATCTTGTCTTCGGTTGCATAACCTCCGGTACCCCGTTTTAATAGTATAAATACTATAACCTGTGATCAGGTAGATTCAAAGAATCTCCTTGACAGGGTTTCTAACGCTCAAAGCGTAGGATCTTCTAACACAGATGTATTAGATTCACCATGCTTGCTAGTTCTCATTAACCAAACACTCAAAGCAGAACAACCCGGAAGAGGAATCAGATAGTTACTATCTTATCTTGATAAGTCGTCAATTCCATTTACTAGACAAACATTGATATCCAGTATCACAAGCTCGATCATATAAATCTTGCAAGTCAACCTACCAAGAAGCTTGTTTGTGCGTGTTGGCTCAAGCAGATTTCCATCTTCACTGTGAATACCTTTAAGTATCACTCGGATTTCTGGCAAAGATCTTAAGGATAAGCTAGGACTCTTTGTATAACTTGTGAACTTTATGGTGTTTAACAAGTGTATTTGTGACATTGTGTCCAATGAATTTATCTTAGATCTCTTCTTAACCTCTATACCGATTTGTGCACTTTTTTGGTTTTAGTAATCGGAGGCTGGAGCAGACTGCCACCTATTCAATATCAACAATCTCGGAGTGAGATGTCAATAGATAACGTGTGTATCTCCGTGACAAATGAGACAAGTTTCTTTTGAGAGAAACCCGAATGGCTGGGAAGGGTTGTGCATTGCATCACTGGGTCTATGATGTCGTCTTCAATATCAACAATCATCTGTGTGATTTTGATAGATTATGTATTGACCCGGTTTCTGCCTAAGGTGTAAAGAGGGCTTCTTTCTTTTCACCCTTTATCCATACATTTCTTTTTAATTCTTCAACCCCTTCAATGCTTACCAGGACGTCATTACTAACACCTTGTTGTGATTGTTCCAGTGTTAGCTCAATCTTAGTCGGCATTCTTCCCTTATACACATTCATCTCCAATCATACCTAAGGACTGCTATTTCTAACTATGGAGTGTCCTTGGGTAGATCCCTCCGGTTCTGGTTGGATCGTAGGACTTATACCTAACCTAACCACCTTATGACTTCAGAATCGTCGTGAAATTAATAGGTTGTTGGGTATAAAGATCGAGACCATAAAACATTTTCTGACATTGTATTATTTCAAATACTCCCCTACACACGTGCTCCGAGATTCGAAATTATTTAGCACATGAAGGAAAGAGTTGCACTTAGAGTCTTAAAGATCACATTCGTCTATAACCTATTTAATAACAATTTTCCTCTCCTTATTTTAATTAAAAAACACTTAGTATTTGAAATACCAATTGATAAAATTGACATGAAAAATTCCATGGGAGAAAAAATTATACCACGATATAGCATGAATTCAGATTCCCGATAGCCCCCTTCACAGTATATGTGGGGAATACCAATATTTATAAAACATGGACTTGGAATGAAAAATTGATATGACACCAACAAAATGGTTGAAAGACGGAGTGAGATGCCATAGGAACAATGATATTATATATTGACATTAATAAGTTCCACATTTTAATATCACAATGTGTTTTGGAACATTAAAATAGACATTATTAGATGTACCCCAACACATAAAAAGCTTTGTTTTAAAAGCTCCCCCCAGAAAATATTCAGGAAGGAGTTTTGAAACACATTTTAACAAATACTACTTTTTAAGAAAAAATCCACAAATTATATTGTAGAACAGTTTGGACATTGAAAGTTCTTTTTGAAATTGTGTTCAACGATTTTAAAAACACATGATAGAAGACTTCTCTTCTATTTTAGAGTAAGCGCACTGAGGCGTACACTTCCCTGTTACATTCGAGACCGAGTTATGCACTGAAATGTACATAAGTCATTTAGAAAAATTTAGAAATGACATGTTTTGAAAGTATTTGAAACTCTCGCTTCGATAACTTCATTTACAACATTGATTTTATATTTTGTTTTTCTAGGTTTTATGTTTTTCTATTTTCTTTTTGTTGGTTTTATATTTTTGTATTTTCTTTTTCTAATTTTTTTTTCAAAAGTATTTATAAATCAAAATAAAAAGAGAAATAAAAATATTTACTAATCAAAGTTTCCATCAGCAGTGACAGTTGTTGCTAGAGTTGAAGTAGATGAAGTTGAATCAGGTTGTTGTTGACGTTATCGGATGCATCAGTAGTAGAACAGTAGAAGACTGTAAAACAACTTGATTTTCTCCATTGAAATATTCGTCGAACAAAGGACCGAATAGCAAATCCAGCTCATTTGACGTTGTTACTGTCTCAGCTGCTTTAGGAACTTTTGTTGACATTGTGGTGCGAGGCTTGAACCGAGTTGTTCAAACATCATTTGACATTGAGGATCGAGGCTTGATCTGTTGTAATCAAACGTCATTTGACATTAAGGTTCAAGGCTTGATCTGTTGTGATCAAACATCATTTGACATTAAGATTCGAGGCTTGATCGGTTGTGATCAAATGTTATATTTCTGTATCATCATCTGTGAATCCACTTTGACAACGGTTTTTGAGATATCAGCTTTTTCAGCAACCATACTCTGAGATTTTCCTTGTTGACATTACATAAGGTACATGCACTTAAATCAAGACTTTGTTCCTTCTGAACATTGATTGATGTACCTGCACTTACATCCAGAGTTTGTTTGTATTCATGAATATTAGGGATATCTACATTTGAACCATGTGAGGGTTCACTGTCAACCTTGCTTGTGCAAGAGTCGAATAACTTTCCTGTAGGAATCCACCTAAGACCAACAGATTTGAAAATTCTACCCGTGGGTTTCCACCTAAGATCAGATCTAGGAGATGTTTTCTCATACACAACGAAAGTCTTATTAGGAGAAAACCTATGTCCTGTAAAGATCTGCCTACCAGGTTTCTGAGTATGACTCTTTTGATCTACGGGTTTGTTACTGTTTCTGGTCTTATGGGATTGAATCTTAGCACGTGAATTTACTTCCTTCAGGAGTTTTGTTATACAAGCATCATGATTTGCATTAAAGACACACTTATGACATGTAGAACAAACAAAGTTTTTGGAATCTGAAAAAGAACTAGAACTCTTAGAGTGATCTGCTTTGGGCACAGCCGTTATCGTAACGCGACTACTCTTAGATACAGGCAAACTCCTAGATGTTTGATTGTTGCTCCTAGGTTTTGGTTTGCTACCATCAGCAGTGCTTTGAAATCTAGCAGAAGGCATCACACTAGTTTTTGAGTTCCTATCTCTTTCTTGTGTCTTTTTCCTAGCTTCATCTAGATAGTGATTATGAACCATGTCATTTGAACTAAATCTTGGCATGTTCTTAGAACTATTCCTAGATGAGCTAGATGCAATCATGTGATCAGGTTTTGCAAAGGTGGATTCTGTTTTCTTAGGCAAATAATGTTGAGTGACTGGTTTTGACAAATTCTTATTCACATCAACTTGGGAGGCAAACCGTTGTTTTGACATTTGAGCCCTTTCAGATTTAAACGCATTCGGTTGTCTAACAACTGATTGGTTTCTTAGTGATGGTAACACCGGTTTCCCCAAGACTGATGTTTTATCAAACTTAGTATCTACACTATTTCCTTTTAACTTCCTTAAGTCATTTTTTAAAGCAGCAATTGCAAAAACCTTTTCCTGAATCTGAGCTTTTAATTCAGCATTATTAGCAAGCAAAGATGTTGTCTGTTCTGTAGTCTTAGATCTCGTAATTTTAATAGAATCATACAAATCTTTGTAATGCTGTTTCAAAGTCTCATTTTCCTTACGTAATTTAGCCACACTATGTTCTAATTCGATGTTCATTGTTTCAAGTACATCAATTTCCTTTTCAATCTTGGCTTTATTACTTGTTTCATTCAAAATTTGACCATGTTGCCCCGATTTTAGAGCTTGATTTTGATATTTAAGTTCGAGAGCAATACAATGTGCTTCCATTCTTGAAAAATCTTTTTGAAATTGGGCAACAATCTTTTGAGTAAAATATTCTCAAACTCGAGTGATTGTTTTAGTATTCAGTTGTTTGGTTATCAGGTGATGAATCAAAACTTGACATTTTTTAGGATACTGGTCAACCTTACCTTCATTAATGATTTCAGGTTGCTTAGTATGCTGTTGTTCGATAGCAAAAATATTACATCCATCAGTCAATTATACCTCAGCCATTGGCTCTTCGTCATATATGGGTCTGATATCTGCATCATCAGCATCTGTATCATTCCCTGACCTGCTGTTGTCATCTTGCACTGTTGAGTCTGTCCTAATGCTTTCTGTGTCAACCAAATCAGCATCCAATGCTTTACCCGTATCAATCTTACTCTCTTGCGTCTGCATCTGTCTTTTATTCACCCTTCTTTCATACTGTCTTTTATGACGTGTTCTTTCAGCAACGGACTTCTTAACATTACCCAGGTGTTGGAGTAGTGTATCTCTGAAGTGTTGAACCTTGATTCCAGTGTATTCAACAAAGTACGTGTCTGTCATTTGACTGTCATAAGCCAATGTAAACTTTGAATCGATGAACTTTTGGAACTGGTTGCTTTTGAAATTCATCTTTGTCAAGTTGCTTTTGTAGTTGATCTACGTTGAGGAGCATTGTTCTTGTGAAAGTATCAACATCTTGACCAAAGAGTGACATGAATGCCCGTTTGAATCCATGTTCGATGCGAGTGCCTTTTAAGTCATCTTTTAAAAGAACTTGAAGGTGTGAATGAAGAGATCGAAAATATGCCATGCATCTTTCTTTTGCTTTTGACATCTTGTATTTGATTGCATGAACATCTTGTGGTTCAAAATTCAAGCTGCATTCCTTTGCTGATTTGTTGGATGCAGTCTCTGAATTACTGTCTTCTTTCTCAGAACAAGAGTTTTGTTTGACAACTAAATCAACTTTCAATGAATCAGAATTCAATGCTTGGGTTTGATTTGAATGATCTTCTTGTGTCTGCATCAACGTCTTTTGTTTCAACAAATGTAGAGTCCGTTGTTGATGAAGAATTATCTCAAGCATGTATTTCCGAATGGAATCTATGGTACAGATCATTGCATCATTGAAGGATTGAGCATTGTATCGTGTATATTTCCTCATACGCTCTTCGAATTCTGAATTGAAAGCATTTTCAAACTTTGTTCTGAGATTAGTCAAAGTAGTTGTGCAATCAGTCCTAGAAAGTATATCTTTAGTAAGATGTTGTTCTAGTAAATCCAAGTCTTGAGAGAACGTTCTCTTGAAGATAGGCATCGTGCCATAGTCTTGTAAAGTTTCTGAGAGAAACTTAAATAGAGACTTGATTTCTTTAAGACTGTGCATGCATCTACTTCTTGAAAGTTGTGTCTTCTCTTGAATGTTAGAAATTGAACACGAAGAAACTGTGTCATTCTGAAGAACACTTGATGTTTGAGTTTGCAAATTGGTATTGGTATTTGACATTGTGATGTTGTGAATGGATATCGGATCTTAAGTAGGTAAAGTGATTGTTGTTGTGGATTGAAATCAATTAATGTTCACGGGATTTTACAAGTCTTGGATTTAAACCGAGAAAAGAATGGAATCTTTCACGGGATTTTACAAAATCAAGAAGAAACCGTGAAACAATAATTAATTAGATGTTGAAATCGTTGTTGAAATTGAAGTACGTGAGCTTTTGTTGGCGAAAAATGAGCTTAAAACGATGAACGGTGCAATTAAAAACTAAAGGTTAACTAAAAGATTTGAAAAATACAAAACTAAAAAAAATGTTTGAAACCTTTGTCATTCTTACTGAAAAAATACCCAAAAAATTATCAGTAGAACCAGCGGGAGAAAGGTATAAAAAAATTTAACTTAAAAGTTCCAAGAATTTTATCAGATGATCAATACGCCGTATCCAACAGAAGTGGATACGCCGTATTAATCTGTTAGGATGAATACGTTGTATTGGACAGAGAACTGGATACGTCATATCCAGTGGAAGTGGATACGCCGTATTCAACTGTCGACCAGAACATTGTATTCAAGAAAAACAATTAAATACACAAACAATTAAACACACAAATATATACAAGCAAACAATTATACAAATATACAAATATTACAGAATATACAATAATATACACTAATCTAAATTACACTAATCCTAAGGGTTAGATCTAATCTAATGTTAAAAACCAAAATACCAAAATAAAAATCAAGATTAATTTTCACTCCCCGGCAGCGGCGCCAAAAATTTGATGTGTCGTTGTGTGGTGTATATTTTACTGATTCAAGTTTTAAATATATATTTTTCCGACTCAACCAAAAACAACACTTTAACGGGCAGTGTACCCGATCGGTAGTAGTTTCATGGTAAGTAGGGTGTCGATCACTGAAAGCGAGGTTAAATCTATCAATTTAATTAATATCTTGGTTATCTAATATATGTTAATTCTATTCTAATCTAAACCTATGTTACACCTATGTCAGTCTAAATCCTAATTCTAATGGGAAAAGGGGGTTTTTAGCCTGAGAGACTGGCACGGTTTGGTTGCTGACTACAATCAATTCAAGACGTTGTTACCCACGCAAGCTGATAGACAAAAGATAAAAGAGCGGTCGAACCTTATATAAGAAAATTGTATTAACCATTATTAATCTGATTAGAACGTAGGTTTGTTTATAAAGAAATAAACGTAGAAATTGATAACTAAACTATTAACTAGTAAAGAAAAACGTATATTTTTATTAGACCACTAAAATAACACGAGAGAATTAATGAAAAACGCCCTAGACCATAAAAAAATAACACGAGAGAAATTCAAATCAAAAAAAATCGAATCAATAAAATTTTAGTATCACCACAATAGACCACTAAACCCACCCGTGAGCGTATGATACAAATCTGATTCATCTTACCTTACCCTATGATTTGATATTCTGATTTGTCTTACCTTATATTTGTATCCCTTTGATCATGTATTGTGATATCCTTTGTACCTTGTATCATATCCTTTGATTTCCGTTATCTTTTGCATTCGATTATATATATCTGTTCACTGGGCTTTGTAAGCTCAGCCGCACTTTCTTTTCCTGCGGCAGGTATCTAAGCTAGGAGCTGGGGTTGCTTTCAGGCTATGAGTGCTGAGTGTGGACTTACCCTAGAGATCTTAGTTTTGATATATGAATTGTTTCCTTTCAAGACATTTGTTATTTCGTTTGGATATGTTTATCCTTTGAGAACTTATGTACCTTAAGTCATGTTGACTTATTTTCCTTTGGTTAATTATTTAAGACTTCCGCTGTTTATGCTTGTGTTATGATTGTGTATGCTTTTGATGTCACACCATATTTGTAATACTTCTACCCTTTCGGGTTGGGGCGTTACAGTATTTCTTCCTATTAATTGTTTGCACTCGCATCGGTCCACATAAATCCATATGAAGGGTATTAAGAACTTCCAAGTTGGTGTTTTTGGTTTTGGGTTTGTGGGTATGCTTTTTGCTCTTTCCTAGTTGACATGCAGAGCAAAGATGTTCTTTCTCAAACTTCAATCTAGGTAAACCTCTGACTAATTCCTTTCTTGCAAGGTCATTGATGGTACCGAAGTTCAAGTGGTTTAAACAACGATGCCATAACCATGATTTGTTCTTGGAAGCCTTACATAACAGGCAAATGGGAGAGGACTTCATTATGTCTTCAACCGAGATAGTGTACAAATTAGAACCGCGAGAACCTTTAATTAATTCAACACCATCCGTATCTTGAACATAACATGAATGTTTCCTGAATGCAACTTCTAGATCAAAGTCGCAAAATTATCCGGCAGAGAACAAATTGTGTCCTAGTCCTTCCTCATAGTATACCCTGGAGATTACACTGTCACCAATCACATAATCTCTATAACCCATAATAGCACCAAAGTGGTCCTTCCCGAATCTAACTGTCCTGATGAACTTTTTCATGAAATTCTTGAGCCGTGAGCGATCCCCCGTCATATGTTTTGAGCAGCCTGAATCTAAATACCAAAGGACGATCTGTATGACCTGTAGTTGAAAACAGACGAAGATGGAGAGTTTGGACAGTTGGATCCCCAATTTTGGTTGGGTTCCTGTTGGTTAGCATAAGTAATGGTCTGATTCTTGGTTTGCTTAGCGAATACTACTTTGGGTTTAGTGAGACTAGTTAAAGGGCACTGTTCTCCTAGAGTGAATATTCTTCCCGTGGGTCTCCATTGATGACCAACACTGGTAAGCACTTTGCTTGTGGGTTTCCATACTTGCCTAACTTGCTTAGGTTTCCAAACTTGCTTAACTTTGCACACAACATTATAAATATTATGAATAGAGGGGGATGCCATAACAGATTGCAAATAATCAACCACACATACATCATGATTTGCAGAAATTAAACATTTGTTACATGTTTGGCAAACATAATCAGAATTTGAATTAATTACAGTAGGCTTAGAGCTACTACTAGAATCAACATGATTCGTGGTTCTTAAGTTAGACTTATTTGTCCTAGGGTGTTCTTCTACTTTCTTCTTGTTGACACCTTTAGCTGGCGAGATCCTATTTTTCTTGGTATTGGTCCTAGGCTGTGATCCGCTAGCATTGGTGCAACAATTTACTCCTGTAGAAGGAGGTATAGGGACATTAGTCTTCTGAGTGTTCATTTGCTCTACATGTTTGTGTGTGTTACTATTTGACGTGTCACATTGTTCTTCAAAAGTAACTTGCTTTTTCCTAATTAAAGGGGTAGCAACATGCTTTTTATCTCGTGGATTGAAGTCTTTCGGACAAGTGCCAATTACATATTCTAATAGTTCCTGAGAGTGTTTGGTGTAAAGGCAAGCAGATGCAAGTGATCTATCTAATGGTCTTTCAACCTTAGCTTCCTCTACTATCTCGCGAAGGGTTTCTACACTTTCCTTAAGATGTTTGAGATAATGTAGATGAACTTCCCTGTTGTTCTTATTGTGAGGGGGATCGGTTCAACATCTATTGCATACCTACCGGGTGTAAGAACTCTTGGTTTTATAGGCTCCAATAGTGTTGCATTTCAGATTTTCATGTATTTGGGCTTTCAGATTCTCATTTTTAGTTAGCAAGGCCGTTGTCTGTTCTATATGCTTAGCACGTATGATCTTAATAAAATCATACAATTCCTTGTAATGCTGCTTAACTCTTTTATTCCCTACCCTAAAAAGCTTCTTTTGTTCTTGAAGAACGATGACTTTTTCAGTTAATTGAGTGATCTGAAAATCTAAGGTCCTAAAATCAAGAGTAAGGTTTGCTTCACTATGGGTCTCTTTTAATTAAGAGATTTGCGTTCTTAATTTTTTGATAGCGTTGTCCTTTCCTTGAATGGAAGCTTTCATTTTTTCGATTATAAAGACTGAGTCAAAATCTATAGTATCTCGAGCGGGTGGAGATGGGTCGTTTCCAAAACTTTCTTTAAGGTTTTGATACTTTAACTGTAAATTTAAGTGATTAACCTCAAGATTGGAAAAACATTTTACTAATTCAGTATGATCATCTTTTTGAACTTTATCTCGTAATTTAGAAAGCTCTACTTCAAATTCCAGACAATGTGTTTGAACAATGGTGTGGGCTTCATGCATTTCAGTAAATCTAAATACAGTAAGCTCATAATTCATTGCAATATAAAACACTTCTTTGGACAAGCAATCAGCAATTAAATTATCATTTGCAATAAGAAGATTTTTTCGCTCAATCTTATCATGCTTCCTATTTACAACATTTTGATCAACTTCAGCTTCCAACTCTTCAAAAATGTCTTTCATTTCTTTAATTTCTTTAGTTAAAGCCTTTTGAATTCCCTTAAAATGTTCTTTAAGTGTTTTGAAAAATAGAATGACCTCGGTGAGGTAACATTCCTTGCTTTGTTTAAAACCCCTTTCCCCTTCAGTGAGCCATGTTGGTGTAATTCTCTTTTTACATGTTTTTTTTAATTCTAAAAAAAGTTGTATAAGTGCAAAAACATTAAATTTCACTTGACTTTTTGTTGGAAGCACCCTGGGGACAAGCGTTATAGGTGTATTTGGCGGATACACCATCAACGCTTTGATTTGTCTTGAGGCGGTGGTCAGCTTTTTGAGAGCTTCTTCTTTCATCTTGATGAGATCTTGAGACCAAAATATTTTCTCAGGGGTCAATTGCTTCTGTGGTGTGAAGGTCGCTAAATAATTCTCTTTCGAGTAATCAGGTTGTGCAATCTTAAACTTATGAGTTACACACTCAAGGTCTTTCATTTTGTCATTCATTTTCCTCCTAGTGATTTCAGCTATCTCTAGGGTATCCTCTGTGTTGTGCACTAAAGCCATGACATGATTGTTTTTGATAATTTCATAAGCATTATATAGAGCAGGCTAAACTTGCTTTGCACGGGTGAGGCATAAAGGGTTCTTGTAGCCAATAGCTACTTTATTCTGTTCATTATAATAGGGCTTTGGTTTACACAACATGTGAATTGTTTGAAGAGACTGGTTTTGTTTGTATAATTTATCCTCGACCTTTTCTTTTAAAGCTATCATGTCTAAAAATTCTTCAAGGTATTTGTTTTCTTTCTGTTTAAAATCCTTTTTCAAAGACGTAACTTTTTCTACCATTGACTTGTTATGGTTGATGGTAGAAGCAAGTTGCATTTTTACAGAATGAAGTTCCTTTTTCAAATTTTCTTCCTTAATATTATGGTCAGTGATAACTATTCTCAATTGTTCATCAATCTTTTGTTCTCTTTCTGTTAATTCAAACCTGGCCAGTCTTTCATACAGTTCAACTTGTTCCTTATATGTTGCAAGTTCATCAGTTAATGAATTATCAACTACTATGTTCCGTGTTGTGTCAGAGACAGATTGGGCATGCGGTTCATGCATATTATTAAATATCATCATGTATGCATCATTTGGAACAGAAGATACATTACTTTGTACAACTGGCACTGCGTTGTCCTTTACATACTGATCATACAGAGTATCACTCGTATAATTAGCATGTGAATCAACAACGTAGTTTGGTTGTACATCGTCATGCATCTCGTGTTCTTCATGATGTTCACAAACAGCATCCTGATATTGATCATGGTCGTGTACCTTAGATAGAATGTCCGAATCATAAGACAGACCAACTTCATCATAAACAGGATCTGCGGATGATAGATTAGCCATGAACATAGTCTATGCCGTGGGAGCCTCATCAACATCAGAATCAAAAGCATCACAGTTATCAGCTTGAAACGCATTATCCACATTGAGTGCTAAGTCCTGAACAGGTTACTCATCCACATTTTCATCAATAGAGTTGTCTTCTCCACCTGCAATAAACAATAACTGCTCTTCATCCAATGCCACCCCGTTCTCCTGAGCTTGCGTCAGCAACATCTTGTCTTTGAAGTATTCGGGGTTCTGTGGACACTTCGGTTGAGTGAAGTTCCTTGCTATGTGGCCTATATCGTTGCAGTTGTAGCACTTCACCTGCCTTGCTTGACCTGGATTAGCATTCCCAACTCTGTTCTGTACTCCCCCATAACCAG
>BQNB010037464.1:3176-49427 GCA_026074375.1 Tanacetum coccineum
TAATAAGCTCAAAATCTTGATTACAATAAGCTAAATAAGCTATAAAAGCTTTTACAATAAGCTAAAAATTATACTACACTATTCCTAAAACTAACACTACATAAAAAATAAACTTAAAAAAAACACAATAAAATTTCACTCTCTAAAATCTAACACCCCCATTTCTCTGTGCTGCGTGTTGTATTTATAACCCAAAGTGGGTGAGGGTATTTTTGTCTTTTCAGGTACACAGCCACTCACAATCCAGATCTGGGGGGTATTTTGGTCTTTTTGCACTCCACCAACCGCCTCATTATTGCACATGATTGGCACACGCCTACCTCGTACTGACTGCTACAGTACCTTAGACTGACACACGCCAGTGCCACGTGTAATCATCTGATTGGTCCAGCCGCCACCTGAACAGTACCTCGTACTAACGTGTACAGTACCTGGTACTGACGTGTACAGTACCTCGTACCTGCCACCTGTACAATCTGACACACAATCATTAGATGGCCATGTGTCACCACCTAAGTGGTGCCACGTGGCGTGAACACTGTTCACCCACCGTTGGTCAACCGCCGCCGGATCATCGATCAACGGTGGTCAACGACGGTGGTCGACGGCGGTCAACGGTGGTCAACACCGCCGGACCACCGGTCAACGGTGGCGGTCAACGACGGTCAACGGTGGTTGACGGTAAGTCAACTGGTGGGCCGGGTCGAGTCGGGTATTGGGCCGGGTCTGGCCGGGTCGTGGGTCGGGTCGGGTCGTGAGGGGATAATAACCCTCTATGGCATGAATCGAACTAGTGACCTCAAACATAGAAGCTAATGCTCTAACCGGTGGGCTAGAGCATAGTTCTAATAATATTATGTAAAAAATAAACTATAACCCTTCTTTCATTTGGTTCCGGTTTATTAAAGATAAAATGTTCAAATAGGGATAAAAAGGTTCAAAATAAAAAGGTTTAAATATAAAAGGCCGGTATCGTTGGACTCGTTTTTTCGTGCTCTTTCCAATGGTGTGATCAGGATACTACATGAACTTCGTTGGACCTTGATAAATGTAGAAAACGTCTCGAAAGTCACCCCGAACATTACCGTTTTTGCTTCGTTTTCAATCCCTTTTTATTTACCTGTAAGTACATAAAAACCCAATACAAATATATTTGCAACATAATTATTCTATATTTTAGTGTTTTAGTCTTTTTATGGAGTTTTCTTTCCGGGTTAAAAAAAAAAACCAAAAAACAAAATATGTATACTTTTAGCCAATAACAATCGCCTTTGTGCCCAGCTTCTAAGAGGCTCCCCAAAACTCTCACCTTGAAGCGGTTTAAGCGGTAGCTCTGATACATTAAAGGCACTACGCACTTAGGATTATGGTATCCTAAGGGGACCGGCATAGAAACAGTAGTATATGCCGACTCTGATCATGCGGGAGATTATGTGGACCGAAAGAGCACTAGCGGTATTTGTACGTTAGTGGGATGTTGTTTGACATCTTGGTTCTCGAAGAAACAAACCGCTCTTGCTATATCCACTACCGAAGCCGAATACGTAAGCGCCGGAAAGGCATGTCAACAAGCACTATGGATGAAACAAGCTCTTATCGACTACGACGTTCGACTCGACGACGTCCCGATCATGTACGACAATAAAGGCGCGATTGACCTTAGAAAAAACCCGGTGCAACATTCTCGAACCAAACACATCGAAATTCGTCACCACTTTCTTCGTGATAATGTCCAGAAAGGACATATCTCAATCGAAAAAGTGCCGTCCATATCGACAACATCGCCGACATTCTTACAAAACCCCTTAAACGTGAATCGTTTAACTATCTACGTCTTGGTTTAGGAATGATGGAACACATTCCATAAATCGTATTAGTCGCTTCACTTCTTCTAGTCTCAATTCTAGTCCTGCGTTCCCATTCCACTCAAGACAATATAACTACTTCATACGAAGGCTAGTTAGATAATTTAAATTTCGCCGAAATGCAAAACTAATTAGTCACTCTTCCTAGTAAATTTGTGTTAAAATTTTAAAAGCCAAGACTTTTTATAATACGGGCGACCCCATATCTCAGGAGGCCCCCAACCCATTTTATAGGCGCCCCCTGATCGATATGAGACCGCTAACAGCAGACATCAAAATTTATACTTAGTCAAAAAAAATTCAAAACTAAAAAACAAACACCCCCTTCCTCTTGTTTCCAAGCGACGAACACGACCAAAAACAACCCAAAACTCAAAATCAACCATTAAAACAGTAATTGAAGATAAAATTAACACATACAATTATTCCTAACATCATCAACATCATCAACTGTAAGTCCTTTCAACTATTTTCTTTCAATTTGAGTATGATGAACACAAAAAATTGAAATTAGGGATTTTTCATTTTTGCTTCAATTTTGTACAATTAGGACTACTAGGATACAATGTATAACTAATATGCTTCCTTTAGACGTAGGATTTGCATACATTAGCGAGTTTGTCGAAAAACTGATTTCGAACCAAAACCCTAATTTTATTTTCAAATCACTCAAGTTAAGAACATAATAAAATTGTTGTTATGCATTGTTAATACAATTTAAAAACGTTTTTAAACACATGCATAATGATCTCATGAACAAAAGTCAAGATACATAATTCATATGTATTTTTTGACATGTTTTGATGAGCAAAATCAAATTAAGGAGCGTTTGGATTAACTCTTAGGATTTTATTTTTAGGTCGAGTTAATCGTTACTCGACATTTGTCATATTTAGGCATACACTAGGAAAATTGTGAGTAAAACGTTACAAGTATAAGACTATAAAACATGACCATAATATTTTTGTTTTAGGTAAAAATGCCTCGAATCACCGGATTAGATCACCAAAAGACCCGTAACTACATCCCACTCATATCAAATGAATTCAATCAACCATTGCAAGCCTTAAAAAGGGTACTTTCATAAGGGTAGGGTTGTGAGTCAAAACTTTGAAAACATGAGTCATATCCATGCTAAGTTTGGATTAATTAGTTTTGATTGTTTGTTGAACATAAACAAATAAATTATTCCTCGTTTTATTCTCGAGTTTTATAGTCAAATCACGTTTAGCTATAACTTCAAGGGTCATTTTGTGGTCAATTTGTCATACAAAATTAGTGCATTCTCCTTCTCTCTCACGTCTCAAGGAATTCGGTCAAATCTTGAAAATTCCTTACCAAAGAGCGAGTGTCCACACACCGAACAGAGGCACACGACTCCTTGTCAATAAGTGCTATTCCTAGTAAAAGGTCGTTACAAAACCACCTCCTACCCTCCACTAAATTGTCATCAATCTCTTTATTCAAGTCCCTCAACAAGAAACAAGTACACTCGTACCAAAAATAAGAAAACCGTTGTCGTAGATCAACAGACGAAATTTTTAAAAACACCGAAATTCAAACTCATATAAAACCATGGGTTGATATCATTCGTGAAAATGCCATTTGTCTAGGAGGTCATAAGGATCGTGTCTTCGCGTGTCTTTGTCATATGCTTTATTGCATTGAAACCTCCACTCCATACAATCTAGCATTTTTCATTCTCAAAAGACTGGAAATGACTCAAAACAAACCTAAGGAACTCTTACCTTATGGAATGCTTCTAGCTAGATTGTTCAAACATGTTGTGTCTGTCTCTCCTGAGCTAGCAATTGATCACTATCTCTCACATGATCGAGTCATGCATCCCTTCGCTCCTCATTTTGAGTGAAAGACGCGATCGGATCATGGCAAGAAAAGACCTCGTGACTCAAATGCTAGCTCCTCTTCCACCACTCTAAATCATCCATCCTCATCTCGTCCGTTGGATGACACCATTGATGAAAATGATGAAAAATCATTTCATTCTAACTCTTCTTCTCCTTCTTAAAATGTCTCTTCCTCGTCCAATGCTGTTTCTAGAGTCCGTCAAAACTCTACTCATGAAAGTCAATACTTAAACACTTACCTCTCCGAAACCATAAACCTTCAAACTTAACAACGAGATGCTCACCGGGAAGGGTTAAGATCAATTGGACAAGCTATCAAGGACATGATGAGTGGGAAACGGAAGTAAACATGTTTGCATAACTATTATAGATTCTTATTATTATCTATATTATCTAGTACATTATGCTTTAACATGCTTTATATTGTTACTAGGATTGGTGAATAACGATTTCATGTGACTTGGATGATCTTTTCAATTTTATCATCTTATCATCTTACTATGTGAACTAATTCTAGGAGATTATAACATGCGTATAATATTACTATATGCTAAATGATTTGTATCTTAGTATATGACCCTATATTCTTGCTTAAATTGATTGATTCTTAAATTTGGAAGATGCTAAAATCACTGGACAGAATAAAGGGAAAAACTGGAAAAAATTTGTTCTTTCTAGAAAACAGCCCCCATAAACATCATGCGGCCCCCCAATATATCTAGGACCGCCCAACAATATGGGACCGCCAACAGGGGGAACAAAATTTTTAAGTTTGCCTTTTTTTCTATATCTTTGACCTTCCTATACATAGCCTCATGTTGGCATTTCCCTGATTAGCCAAACCACTCCTTGCACCTTTTATCATTCAAACCATGATTTGCCACTTTCTAACATTACTTCCATTATTTAACTCACCCATCCTTCTTCACTCACCATCGCCAACCTCTTCTCACTATCATCTTTACTCTCTCTACCAATGTCTTCCTCAAATCACCATCCAAACTTCTCTAGAAAACCAAGAATGTAGGTAAGGCAAGTATGGAAGCGCGAGATATCTACTCCAAAATCATCATCTTCTTCCCAAAAAAACTCACCTCCACTTCCTCCAAGAGTCCATTTTCAATCTCCTTCACCACCATCATACAATCCACTAAGAGATCAAATGATCAACCAACTTCACAACATCTCCACAATCCTTGATTCACACACTAACCCATCCAATACCTACATTCATGTACCACCTTCACCACCACTGTAACCAATTCATCCTCCTTCTCATGCTTAAGTTGAATTTCACTTAAGTTTTTGTCATTGTTGCAAGTATTCTAGACACCGATTCTACTCCTTAAGAAATGAAATCAACTTCATTAAATTTCTTCTCACCCGTCTCATACCTTAAACTTGTACCCCTCAAAACCATGTGTCACCAGCCTCATCTTTTTTCCTCTTTAATTAATCATTCTCATACGATTAATCTACCTAAATAATTGACCATCCATCTTTTAATTATGGCATCTTCTACAATTCAAGAATCCACTAGTGTAGCTCTATGCCTTAATATGTATTTATTTTATGCTTATCTAATTTATCTTGTAATGATTCATACAGTTATAGTATGAATTTATCTTATCTCGTATTTAGCTTTAATTGAAATCAATGTTTCTTGTATGAGCTTATTATGTAATGAATGAAGCCACTTTATGATTTAACTTGCATGAATTTCTATGAGTGCTACTAGTTGAGAATATATTGTCTTGCACTTGTACCTTTAATTTTGTTTTGTAGCAAACAATTTTTGTAAGATCGATCTCTTGGTGCCCCAAACAAGGGAGAACATACATCAAGGGGGAGTCTTGATATCGGTGACTTCTTTCTTTCTTCAACAATTCGACGATCATTCTTTTTAAATTCGACAAAAAAAGGGGAGAAAGGGAATAATAACTCATTAATAATTTGAAACCTTTAATTTTATACAAAATAAGTTTATATTTTGTCATCATCAAAAAGGGGGAGATTGTTAATACAAATAATGTCTAAAAACGTTATTTATATTTTTTGAACTCTTAATGTTTTGATAATAACAAAATGTAAAAATGTATACGATAAAAATAAACGTTTACAAATTATTAATCATAAAATTCCATTTCTAAGATTAGTAATCACTTAAGGTATGAACAAACAAATCATTAAGCATGATTAGTGATCAAGAAAATATTTTTCTCTTAATCATCACATTTTTACAAAAGTATTTCACAAAAATAATTATACAAAATATTTTCTAATTAAAAGAAAAAGTTTTATTAAAAACTTAAATTTGAAATTCAAAATTTTCTCCCAAAATGAAAGGTTCCATAACAGATACAACATTCCTCACAAAAAGACAAAAACAGGAGCGTAGTCTACTGGGCGGGTCCCTTATAGGTCCGGCGGCCCCCAGATATATCTGGGACCGCCGGGACCGCCCTCAGTGACCGTTGGGTTTTCCTGCTTATAAATACTGCTTCATTCCCAACAGAAAATTAGACCTCTTTGCATGAAATTTTCAGATAACTTTCTCTCTCTAAAAATCTTCTTTCTCTCTCTCTCTCTCTAAATCTCTTGATCACTAACATTCTTAGATCTTGTTTCAAGTGATCTAATCTCTTCTTCTCATCTCTCCTTTCTCAATCAAGTGCAACAGAAGAACATTTGTATTCGCCAAGAAATGAATTGTTATTTAGTGATCTCTCTTCTCTTCTTCTAAGTATTAAATCTCTATTGTATTTATTTTGTGTAATTATGTGATTCGGATTATGTGTGTATCCGATAGTGTAGATCTTGTGAGTGTATAGTGATGGTGAAGTGGTAGATTGGTTCTAGCTAAGATTAGGACTCGACATTTAGCTTAGAGTCGCAAAATAACGTAAGCGACATATAAACGGTTTTCTCCGCCTGAAGGGAGCTTGTTGACATAGTGAAATCTCGAGTAGGATACTCCGGGAGTGAAGTAGGGCGAAGAAGAGCTTCGTAGCTGAACCACTATAAATCTTGGTGTCTTGGTTTGATTGTTCCTTCTCTCATCCTTTTATATTGTTGCGATTACTATTTAGTATTAGTTTAGATATTTACTTTATTGATTCATATTGTTGATTGGTTGAACATACAACTCGAATCTAAGTATTTTGAAAGCAAACTTTTAAAACATAAAACAAACCTGTAAACTATTCACCCCCCCCCCCTTTTAGTTTCCACAGTTTCACTTTTAGTTATATAGACTTTTCTACCATTTGGTATATCCTGCTCCTTTCAGACCTGCTTATTTCTTAAATGGTGGCATATATATGAGAGGTAAAGGGCAAGGTGGTAATTCAAACGAAGAAGCAAAATCACGATTCATAAAAGCAGGTGAAGACTTGCTGCTGCAAAACCGTGTTTTGAACCCCTCAAAACGCAATCAAGTGATTTTCAGTTTTGTGTTGCCAAACACTTAAGATGGACTATCAATGTTTTTAAAGCTCAATAAGCAGATAATCAGGTGCAAAGCGTAACCCCAAACAACGAATGAAGCTCTCTTTTTTTGCAGCCAAATCACCAATACCCATTCGGAACATTTTCTTCTTTTCATCTGATAATTCCAAACCGAATACACTTCGTGCATTTATCTCATTATTCTTTACACCTTTTACAAATGTGTGATATAATCCAAAGAAATCATATAAAAAACAATATTTCAGGCTAAGATTTGGACCACAAAAAGGAACTGCACTTACATATTTTGAATGATAAAGGAGTCGCAGTATGAAATGTTCAATGTTGATAGCGTTTGAATAATGGTCTCCAACATTTATTGTTTCCTGTTAAGAAAGGCACAAATCATATCAAAATTATATAAATATGTGCACATGAACCTAAAATATACGTGTGAGATTCATTACCTTGTACATTAGTTGAACAACCATTTCAGGACTTTTTGGTATTCTATGTTTGGGGAGGCAAGCAGTGGACCTATCATTTATATATGTCAAAATTTAATGTTTTCTAACTCCATGATCTTTTGTATTCTTTGTTGTTGTAATTGGATGATGGTTTGCATCCCTAAAACCGCCGAAATTGTTGATATTCAGGGAAATTATAAGGGCTGTTATCATAATTATTTACACACTTTTGATAGAGGGCTTTAAATGGGCTTAAATCTTAAAGACTCCAGCATAAATGATGGGACTGGGTGTTTTATAATATACGAGGCATTCAGACCCGTGCGATGCACTGGCTTATTTTTTGGAAAAAATTTGAGCTTTTGCTTATGTCATGTATTGCATAATTTTAGAGTTAAAGGAAGGTTAAACACATACAGTTTTTTCAAAATTGATTTACCAGTTTCGAGGTTTGTTGTTCATATGATATGATTGGCATTTGACCAAACAGGAGTTACTTTTCTATATTAAGTTAGGTCATATGTTAAACACGGGAGGTGAATTACATACTTTTAGGTCCATAGTAAAGCATAAAACCACAAACAATTTTGCTTATTCTTTAAAGGTCTATTCTATTTAATCATCAACAAAAATTTTTATACAATGTGCTTTCAAGAAATATTCATTTATTTGAAAAGGGACCAAAGTCAACAAAGATGCTACTTAATTTGGATAGCACAGAACTTGTGTTAATCATATGTGTTAATAGGTAACAAACTTACAAAAACTTCCAATGTTAGGTAACAGACTTTTTAAAATACCATTCACGCCCATCAAACTTTTAAATGTTGTTCAATATAGGCAATAACGGCCATATTTTGGAAGGGTTACCGGCTCAAAACCAACACGTCACCATTTTAGATAAATATTTTTTTTATTTTTTTTCTTTATCACAACCTACAACCAACCCTCCTCCTCTACCACCCTCCTCCTCCTCCACTGCCCCTCCTCCTCCACCGCACCTCCTCCTCTAAAACATATCAATCAAAGTAACAAATTAACAAGTGTTAACCTGAATCTACTATACATTAAAATCAAAATGTACTACTTCAATCATTAAAGCAAAAAAATGTCAAACAAACAAGTTAATCCTTTAGAAGAAAGTCAACACCTTTTTCTCTGGGAACCAAAAATATGACGCATCCCATGTTGTTGCACAAACACAACGATGCCGCATATGAAACAAAGTCAACACCTTTTTCTCTTTACCATTCTCCAAATCATCCACATAACTCCCATGAACCGGATTCCCGACCCTATGAACACCCTGACTCATTTCCCTAGTCATTCTCCAAACAACCTAGCACTAGCAACATTCTCCATAATCAACCCATCAACAAACATCAACTGGATTATGGTTTTAGGAACAACATTTTTAATACCCAAATGAGCAACAACATCTACAAATCTTTTATGTAGCTGTGGGGTCTACACAAGCCTTGGTTTTTTTAAGGTTCTTCATGTTCACCATTATCGCATGTACCTAGTTTATATGAATCAAATTCATTTGAGTTTGGTTGGGAGATGGAGTTGAAACATGTTGTGGGTTTTGTTGGTTGTTATTGTTGTTTAAGGTAGTTAAGTTGGTTAATGATTATTAAAGTTGTTGTTGTTAAGGTTGGTGTTTGTGATGTTGAAAGCAAGAGAAAAGAGATTAAGTTGCCAAGTAATGCTGATGTGGCACTCAAACCGGTCACAATACCTATTTCAACAAGTCATTATAAGTTTGATGGGTTTGAATGGTACTTTACAATGTCCGTTACCTAACATTGGAAGTTTTTGTAAGTTTGTTACCTATCTATGGACTTAACCCTAATCATATAGGACCCAAATTTTATTAAGCAAAAATAAATGCAAAAAGAGACAATATCATGTTGCTTGCATGTGTTTGAAATTATTCATTTGCGCGTTTCATTAAAAAAATTAGGTATATTGATTGTTACATGTATTTATTTTTTTATCAATATTATTTTTTTATAAATTTAATATGTATTAATTTACTTTAAGAAAATATCAATGTAACTTTTGTATTAAGGTTATACTTTCTAAGTACAAATAAATTAATATATAAATAATATATAGTCAAATAATTAAAAGTTGATAGAATTATGTATAATCTTCAAATAAAAAAGCATAAGAACAAATTATCATTCGAATAATAAATGCAAGATAATTAAAAAAACCTAAGAAAATATATTAAAAAACGAATTTATCATTCGAAATTTCGTACTCTCATGACATCGATGCATGGCTTCTTTGTCTCACCTATTTATATAGGCATGCTTCGGTAACAATATGAAATGAAGTTGAAAGGGTTTTATTAATGCTTCGGTAACATTATAAAATGAAGTTGAAAGGGTTGCGAATTGAAAGGGTTTTATTAATGTTTCTGTAACATTATAAAATGAAGTTGAAAGGGTTGCGAAAATTAGTTATAATAGATTTATTACACATTAATAGACTTTTTTATATGTCATTACTCTTCTTACAACTCAACTTTTATATATAGTTAGATAGATTAGATAGATTTATAATTTTATAAATAAAAAATAAAGTCATTAAGACTCCACGATAAATATGAAGACTAAATCTTTTATAATATGAGATATATAAGATAAGATATCACCACGTTATTAGTCAAAAAATCAAAATACATATAAAAGTTACCAAACATCTAATAAACTAATCTAATTGAATTCAAAAAATATGAAATCCATGTTATGCAAGTTACAAAGTAACATAAACTATCGACCATAAACTAACATTTGCAATTATAGATTTCCACCATATAATCCATTTGCCAAAAGCACTACACAAATAATGTTGTAACGACATTTAACGAAAGTTAAAAACAGAAATGGAGCTTATCTAATAAACTTTTATTACTATAGTTTCACTATACAATTGAAAATTTTTATATAGACTAACAAAAACCCAATTTACAATCCACATGCCAATTTTATTGATAAAAAATAAAAAAATCACTAATCAATTAAAAGAATCATATTGCAAAATATTATGTATGAGGCTTGTCTACACCCGTGCGTGTGTTGCACCGGGCTTAGTCTGGGGGGAAAATATCTTAGGAGCTTATGTGTAATTTGAACTGCAATAATCATCATACAATCTCTTGCAAATTTATTTTTACATCCTTATTACTTATAAGTTCAAAACTTGGTTATTGTGTTAGGTAGACATTTTTTATGTCATTATATAATGTGGAAGTAGTTTGAGTGTTTACTTATGTGGTTTATTGTGTAATCTTGTTTCATCGGTTTGGGAAACTCTTGGAACTATGTTAAGGTGTTTAGAACTTGTTAGTGATCTGTTGACCTAAATCGATGCCATTTCGCTTGAATTAAGAAAGTAAGAATATATATTTTAACAATTTGCAGGGTTATTTTATCTTCTAAAATTTGTAGTTTAGGGTTGTTTTATGCTTTAAATATAACTATAAGCGGTTTAGTTGGTGCTTTTCATAGAGTGTGGAGATTTAGTTTGTGTGCTTTAGAAATATAGAGGGTTTAGTTATTGCATTGGAGGGAAATGGGATTTATTATTTCTCCATTGTGTATCTGAGTTGATAGGTATTAACACCGATGTCTGATATCGTCGTTTCATTTTCCATCGTAATGATGGTTGAGTCATTTAATATCCACCACAAATACAATGCATATCCACCACTAATCTTCCTTTATATACCTCATTTTGTCCCCATTTCATCATCTACTTTCCAGTCATTATCTTGTAAATCCTATTCTTCATATCTATTTGATTCCTTTTGATTTGCAATGGCAGCTCCAGGACCTGAGAACATTGTTGCAAGGCGCGTAATTGATGATCTGATTGTTTTTAGTGGGGAAACTGTCGTTCCAAGGTATATAAAGTTCTTTCTTATTTAAAAGATTATTGAAAGCCGGCATTTTATCAACCGCATGCGTGAGGAAGTTGATACCCTAGGGAGTTGCATTGTTTAAATGACTGATGTTATTGCTAAGCTTTAAGCTATAAAGAATCAAGATGAAGTCCATGACAGTTTGTTGGCTGCTAAAGATGCTAAGCGTGATGAACAGAGTAAGCTCATGGCCTTGAATGATGTGATTGCTGAAGCTTTGGATGAGATTGAGACCCAAGAGAATAATGTGGAGATCTTGGAGGTTGGGAGCAATAATGTTTAGGGAATAGGTTAGGTATCTTTTATGTTTGTGATTATGTTTTTAGTTTTTGTAGTCTTTTGAATGTGTAGGTTGTGTTTGAAGTTTCTTGTTAGTTATAAAGATGGATGGATGTTAGTAGGGATGTTATGATTGTTAATGAATATGAAAGTTATGGTTTTAAGTTTAAGGATTGTGTTTTTCTAATTATGTAGTTTGATTATTGGTGGTTTAGTTATGTGATGCAAATACCTAAGTTAGATTGCTTTTTAGCATGAGATGCTACATATTAGTTAAAGTTCTCATATCTTATAGTTTGTGTGTTATATAGGTGTGAAAGCTCTCATCAGTGCTTGTATAATAAGATTGACCTTGAACTATTATTGTGTACCCAGAAAAGAAATCATAGGTTAGGGCTTTTTTCATATCGGTTGAAACCCTAATTTATTAGGGCTTCTTTCTTTGTTCGTGTGTTTGTTTGGTTGTGGGGTTTGTAATCATGGAGAGAGGGTTTCTATTAAGCAGATCTATGAATAAGAAAGATAATAGAGAGGATAAGACAAAGAAAGGTTTAGTATTTAGTGATTTAGCAAGCAAAATCATAAATATAGATAGGAAGATGATTGGCAAGGATGGTAAACCATTACAAGCTGTTAGACGTGTGGTATTCCAAGAACCTATTTTTGTTGTAGAGGTGAGCGAGGCTGATCAAGCTTGCGTACAGAATGTTTTAAATACCCCGTCTTATCCGGTTGTGGATATAAACGTGGAACGGATTATAGAGGATGTGTCTCCTGATGCGGATGTCTCTGATGCTATGAGGTCTGATTATAACAATGATGGTTCGAGTGGTGAAGCTGCTAATGTTGATAAGAATGCAGCAAGTGGTAATGTGAATGGCATATCTTCGTTTGCAAGCCTGGTACGGCCTAATTCAGCGAATAGCAAGGTTAATTCAGTGAATGGCATACTCCAACGAAAGGAGTTTTTGCTATCTTTTACCCCTAAAAGAGGAAACCAACTAAGCGCGTTTTTCGTACTCTTGTTATTAAAAGAGAAAGTATTTTTTGATTGCGTGCTTCCAAAGCTGCGGCAAACTTGGGTTAAGAAGCAGATATGAAAATGCCTATTGTTGGTTTTTTTGTTGGGAAGGACCCCACTTTCCTGGTTGTTCAAATTATCGTTTTTTCGAACAACATGGATAAATTTAGATTTGAAAAGATTACAAGGAATGATAACGGTGTTACTTGTTTAAGTTTCGGCATCTAAAGCTACTGAACAAGTGTTAAAAGAGGCCCATATGATGATCTTAAAATCTCTTATTTATTCTTAACAATGGTCTTCTAGTGATGTCTTTGAAAAAGGATGGTCACCAAAGGTCCCGGTTTTGGTAAATTATATAATGTGCCTGTCTAGCTTACTCTGAGGATGTTTTGAGCATAATTGCTACTCAAATTGGAAACCGTATGGTGGACGCGTTTACTAGCTCTATGTCGAGTTGGAATCATAGGGTAGAATCAATTTTGCTCGTGCTTTCATTGAGATTAGTTCAGCCTCTACATTGAATAAGGAGGTTATTATGGCTATCCGTAAAAGAATGAGTGGACATTTTAAAGAATTATTCGAGTAGTACTTGATAATGCTTAATTACCAATCTTACCTCTAAAATCTGCTTAAATGAAACCAAAAACAGACAAAAAACTGCCAAATATATGTTGTTTTGCATATTGTAAGTGTGCCAGAAGTGGATATCATCAAAAAGACAAAAACAAAGCCAAAATGGACAAAAACTGAGCATGGAATGAAAAACTGTGCAAAACCAAGGCCAAAGTTCCAAAAATGTCAAAGTCAAAAGT
Source organism: Tanacetum coccineum (assembly GCA_026074375.1). Lineage (NCBI taxonomy): Eukaryota > Viridiplantae > Streptophyta > Magnoliopsida > Asterales > Asteraceae > Tanacetum > Tanacetum coccineum. The sequence continues at coordinate 16,873 of BQNB010037464.1, forward strand.
CAATACTGAGAATCAGCATCAAACCGGAGCCACGGAACTTGACGAATAACTATGAATGCAATCTTTACCCATCTATGGGCCCGGGAAACCCAAATCGTATATCATGAAGACGTGAAGAACCAAATGGGCCCATCAATCAATACAACAGCCCATGTTGTGTGCAATTTGACAAAGGACTGTGAAGACTTTGAAGGCCAATTCATAACCTTATTGGGCTTGAAAAAGCCCAATAACCAAACCTGTACCTTATTGGGCCCAAACCCAAACCCAGTGGGCCCAATACAAGCCCAAGCCCAACAAAAGCCCATTAATCCTTTTTATAAACCTTAGGGACTAAAGTTGTCATTTTTAAAAGTGTTTTATAAAAGAAAAATGAAAAATATAAAGAAAAGGGGCCAAAAATGCCAAGTTTTAAAAGTGTTTTATAAAGAGAAAAATAGAGAAATAAAACACAAGGACTGAAATTGCAATTGCCCTAACCTTTTTATTCTTTTAAAGTTATAAAACCACAAGGGTTGAAATTGTAATTAACCAAAGTCTCTTTATTTCTTTTGTTATAAAAACGGAGGGACCTAAACTGCCATTGTCCAAACCTTATCTATAACTAAACTTGGGCTCAAAAAGAAAACGAAAAGAGTAAGAAAGATGAGGGACTTCTTTTGCATCTTTCCCAAAGATTTTGTTTAAACCTGCAACCATAAACCCTGTACACCCCGTACCCGCCAAAACCCAAACCACCCCATTTCCCACGGTTTTTCTTGCCATACCACCCTCCCAAGTACTCCACAGCTCACCTTCACCTCTCCCCATAACCTATTGCCCCTACAAACCCTTTCCCTGGCAAATCACACAACCCGAGCAAAACCATCAATGGCTAAGATGAAAACAAAGCCATCCAAGGGCTAGGATTGGATAAGGGTCTCTCTACACACATAACTAACACATGTGAAGCAACCAAGACTCTTGGGGACTTCTATAAAAGACAAGAAAAGCAAGCCGAAGCACCACACCTTGTTTTTACTTTTGTAGTATAATTTTAATTAAGTTTGCTTTACATTGCTATATTCAGTTTGTTTTTAAAACTTTATGTTGTAATCTTTCAGTTTTAATCAAAGTTAAGTGTTTTTGTGATATTCCAATTGTCAAAATTTCAAACATCATTTAAGTAGCTTAATTCTGTTTGAATTGATTAAGCATATGTTAAAAGTTATATAAATCCACTTCTAGCCCTTATCTCTGCCTTATTTCACCAAACTCAGTAAAAAAAATTCGTTTTTTATAAATAAGAGGCTGTTTGGTTTTGACCCAAAATGGGTCAAACCAAGTTGTGCATGGGTCAAGTGCACTCAGCCACTTTTGGCTGAGTGTGTGAGACTTATTAGACTAGTTTAATCAAAAACTTTTAGTTAAAAATAAGTTTTTAAGAACCCTTGATCTTTCTATCAATTTTTATAAAGAAGTATTGTGCTAAACTGCTTAAGCTGTTTAAACAGCTTAAGCATACTTTTCTTGTGCTTGTTGTTGTGTTTCTATGCACTTTAACCAAACCTTTGTGCTGTCCTTTTAATTTGACCAAGTAACAAGTGTGTATGTATGCATGTGTGTTTGTGAAAGTACCAATTTTCTAGCCATTTATCAGCAGCTTTTTCTAAGCCTTAAGCCCCAAAATTTTGAATATAAGCTTATTTGCCTCCCCTTTTCTTCTGTTTGTACTTGGATTTAGCCAATAAGCTCTTATGAGCTTATTTGCATAAGCCCAAAAGCCCCCTAGCTCACTGTTTTGAGCTCCCCTGGTGCTAGCACCAATTTTAAGCCCCATTTTTCTAGCTTATTTGCCATTAAGCCATAAGACATTAGTGCTTTTTTATATAGCTTATAGGTAGGTGTTTTAGGTTTAGCAGCTTAAAATAATTAGTTTGCTTAATAGAGTAGCTTAATCTTAGGCTTAAAGTACTCTTTTTCTGTTTTATATAGAAACTGTCAACATAGCTTGTTTCTGTTTTAGCTTATCTTAGGGCTTATTTAGATAACTTTAGCTTATTTAGGACTCCCCTATCCTTATTAACTGTCCCCCATATAATTGTAGCTTATTTTGCAGCTTAAAACCACAAAAACAAAGAAAAATAAGCTAATAAGCTTATTGAGTTCTGCAGCCCATTAAGCTCATGCTTCTGGCTTATTCTTTGAGATTCAGCTTATGTGCTTGTTATGAAAAATGTTCCCTATAAGCCCCTGAATAAGTTTGCTTTTTTAAGTTTTTGATAAATAAGCCACTTTGGACCCACATTGTAATCGGGGTTTCTCTTTTCAGGAACTGTTTGTGTAAATCATCTTTAAAGTTACAACTGTTTAGTCCCCCATGTCAGATTTTGCCTGTTACCGAGAAAAGAACCATGTCCTTTCAGTCCTTTTCAACTGTTATTCCCCAAAGTAACTTTATTTAGTTTATTTAAATTAAATTTAATGTAAATTAGTTTAAATTTAATAAGTTTAATTACTTAATTAAAACAGTAAAAATTTGGGCATTTTTATATTTTTAAGATTTGTTAACTTTTTCTTTATTTAATTTGGATTTTTTCAGATTATTTTTTATTATATTTTCTGACTTTTTATATTTAATTAGTTTTATTAGTTTTTAATCTTAGAAAATTCCATAAAAAATCAAAAATTAATAAAAAAAATATTTTTCTTTTTTATAAAATTTCTTGATTGTCATTTAGTGTTCCCTAGAAAAATAATAAAATTTAGTGTAAAGCTTAATTTTTCATAAATTTCCTTTTTAGACCCTTTTTTACCAGGGTGCGTTTTACCGTTTTCTTTTCGTTTAGCATTATACGTATATTTTAATGCATTCGCAACAAATAACGACCTCCGTTTTAGTTCTGTTTTCTTATTTTCAGTTAAGTTAATAGAATTTAAATTTTGATTTTTAAATTTATTAGACATATATTTTTCTTATTTTTTTAATATTTATTAGGTTTCCCATACCTTATTCTGTTCCCCGTATTTAATTTAATTTAATTTAGATTTCCTTATAACTAAATATTTGTTTCCCATAGTTTTTAAGATCCCTATTTCCTATATTTTTGTTCCCTTAGATTAAATTAGATTTATTTAAATTAATTTAGTTGTAATTATATCAAGTTTTCAATCATATATTCTCCATCAGTCATTTCCTCCTTCAAAACCAGGATAAATTTTCAATTGCAAAGGCAAAAAGCCTCGATGGACATTACGACCCGGGAATATCTCTTAACCCGGAAATCTTTTTTTATCCATTGATTCTCATGTATACTATTGACGAAACCAAACTAATGCCGATTTGCCAAGAGCAATACTAGGAAGTGAACTTCAAGAGCAGATTTGCAAAGAAAATGGTTGAGCTTTGCAATCAAAGGAAAAATATACTTTGCAAACAAAAGGCTAAGCTAAAAGAAAACAAGCCTCATGACCCAAACACAAGCTGAATGACCTATAGATGAATTACTTAAAGAATCAAGGGACATGGAAGCTATCTCAGCTGAAGAAGTTGAGTTTTGAAGAAGTCAAGGGAGAATTTGACAAGCTTGTGAAACAGGTTGAGTCCTTTGCACCAATAAGTTTTGAAGCCACTAAAGCTAGCTTGAAAAGATTTGGTGAAGAGCTTCAGACAAAGACTCCAAAAAGACTGAAAGAAGATAAAGATGATGAAGCAAAGGATGATGAACCAACAAAGAAATCTAGAAAGAGAAGAAAACAGATGGCAAGGAAAGGAATGCATACAAGTGTTGATAAGAATGACTCTGAAGGTTCAGATGGAATTGGTGAGCAAGAAGAGTCTACCACAGGTACTGAAACTCCAATTAATCCTATTCATGTAGCTATGAAAACACCTAGTGTAGCTACCTATAAGATTATTAAGCAAGGAGAGAAAGGAGTGTACCAAATAGTTAGGGAAGATAGAACATATATAGTATATATTAATTTTGGTGCTATGATGAAGTCTATATCTAGAGATGATCTCACTGAGTTGTATAGAATTGTAATGAATAGATATGGGATGGATAGGCCAGAGGATAAGTTAGAAAAGGGATTTTGGAAATGTTTAAGAATTATGTTTGAAGAACCTCTTAGCACAGATTCTATATGGAGTGAGTTAGGACAACAAAAGATTATAAGTTAGAGATATTATGAGTCTTGTAGAGTACATTATTTAAACTTAGAGTCAATGGATGTATATATGTTAAGTGAAAGAACATATCCATTATCTGCTGAGATATGCAAAACCATGCTGGATAAGAAACTACAAGGAGGAAAGCCAGATGAAGATTGCTATAGAATGTTGAAAAGGATGGAAAAGCAAGCTGGTTAGAAATAGTAAATATTGTAAGAGTTAAAGTCTAAGGATAGAGATGAGAAGGATAACCACTTGGTGAGGTTGCAGATGCACAAACACAACAAATAGTTATCCATTTCACCATGTCTAATCAACATAAGAAACCTGCTATCCCAAGAGCAAACGGCTCTGGGTAAAGACTACCCAAATTCCGTTCTATGGTGACCAACGTTGCAAATAAGATGTATGGTTTTCAACTCACCATATCTGTTTAAGTGAAGAGTTGTAGGCCTAGCCCACAAGTATTATGGCTTTTGGTAAAGGCTTAGTGGAAAACCATAACTATCCATAAGTATTATGGCTTTAATTGTAAAGACAAATGCAAGATCCATATTAGATGGTTAGACACTTTACCAAAAACTGGAGTATATCAACTCACCAATTTCATGTGCAATAGTTGAACAAGGGGTTATCAATCCACCATGGAATTTTACCTTTTCTAGTGCCAAAGGATTGACTAGCCCTGTGCAAACGCTACAGTAAAGTGCATATCAAATCCGTTTATGGCTGTAATGTTTGCCAAAAACCATAAGTATTCAAAACTCACCAATTTTTAAGTACTGAGTAGTTGAAATGGTTTTCAGTCAACCATGAGGACATGCACCTATCTGGTGGCAAAGGACCCTGACTACTCCAGAGTGAATGGGCCCCTAACTGGTAAAGAGACATCAAATCCATTATAAAATTTTCAATGATTTCACCTCCTCAATATGATTAACACACTGGATAGTGACGAGAATAAACTGAAAACTTTATGATTTGATGTACATAATTGTCAATGTTGCCCTGGTGATGAAGATTGCTGAAGAGCTTTTGAAGATTAGTTGCTGGCAAAGAATAAAACTTGACGTGTTGAAGATCAATAGATTCATTTACAACATCCTCGAAACTTAAAGATGGTTAAAGTAAAGAACAAGAAAATTATTGGAAGAATGAAGTTCACAAGTGAAGATCAAATTAGGGGAGGCTTTTTGTGAAAATAGATTGTAACAAACTTTAATACTGGTAGTAAACAGTTAATGTCAGTAGAAATAGTTTAGTTCTGTTAGTATTGATTAAATACTGTGCAGTACAAAGTTAAGTCCTGGCAGTACTTTGAAGTTTAGACTGGTCAAGTAGCATACTAAAGTTAATTTTTAAAAGTTTTTAACTGGTCAAAGTTAGTCTGATTACATAGTTAGAAGTCATGTTTATGTAACAGAAATAGTAAGCTAGTTACTTAGAGATATCTTAGGAGATATCATAGGAAAGGAAATAAATTATCCTTGACGTTTGTAAAGCATTAGGGATTTCCTTGGATTATAAGGGAACCCTAAGGCACATGTTTTTGAAGTACTGTTTTTGAGAAATATCAATAGAAGCATAGAGCTTAATAGCAATTTAGAATTATTATTTCTTCTTAATTCTTGTGTTAAGATTCCGCATTAACACTTGATAATTCATAGTCAGTGTCTCTCATATAGTTGATTTGGATTTATCCAAGTTATCTATAGTCTTACAAAGGCTAGTCAGATCCTATACCAAGGACCTACAATTCCCTAGCAAAGTGACCAGTGTTGTGACAATTGAAGCATTCAAGCTTCTTTTTGTGAAAGCCAACAGGTGTTTTTCCATCCACTCGAACTCTCCTTCCTGTTTTCTTATAGAACTTCTTCATTCGAATAGCAATCATTGTTATTTGCCTATTTATGTCCATCTCTTCAATGTCTACATCATCAATTTGTTCCAGATCTTCATGAAGTAAGTCCTAGTCCTCTGATTGTTTGGCAAAGAGGGAATAGATTACCTACTTCATCACACAAAACCAAAGAGACTTCTTTTTCGGAAATTATTGTTTGACAAGAAGTAGAAGGAGTGCAAGTACTGTAGGCACCAGTAAAACCAGACTTCACTTTATTTGTGCTACTTTTGCTTTGTGAAACAAAAGCAACATTTTGAGCACTTGAAGATGTTTTTGAAGCACCTTGAATTTCTTGCTCAAAAACTCTAAGGTTATTGTACAAATCATCAATAGATAAAGTGTCAATCTTTGGATTCTTTCTCATTGTCATAAGCCAGATTGACCATGTTGGGGGCAAAGATTAAGAAACTTATGAATTGTATCCTCTGTTGATACTCAGCACCATGAGCTACCATTTGATAAAGGTAACATGTTGAAATTTTGACAAGTATCCCTTTTTAGTCCTTTAGAGATAGGAATATATTAAAATGCTTCAAACTGTGTGTTGAAAACACCAGCCTTCTGCCATTTTTTTCTTTGAATTTGCATTACCACCAAACCTATTTCTGATGGCTGAATCCCTAGATGCTCTTTACATCATCCATTCCATGAAATCTTCTCATATGTTGTTTGGGAATGGCCATCAGCAAGATATTCTTAGTCTTCCTTTCCTTTTCAACAACTTGAATCTCTGCAGCAGTAACTGGTGAAAGTATTAAACAATACCATCCTTTCTAGTTGAAATTCTCTTCTTAGAGTTTCCATTCTGAATTACCTTCCATACTTCATTGTCAATGTACTCAAGGTAATGCTCCATCTCCATAGCCCATATATCATACTCCTCCTTCTTCAGAATTGGGAGTTTGATATTTGAGATAGCAGTTGTTTGAGGAATCACTTGTTGTTGTTGTTTAGGTGCAGCACAGTTTTCTATGCATGCAGTCATTGTTTGATTCTTCATCACTAAGAAGATTTTGAGAACTCATCATTAGCAGGTTGAGACATTTTGTAAAGATCTGAAGTAGGGTGTTTGTCTGTGGTTCTTAGTGATTCTTCTTTCTCAGAGTCCCTCTAAAGGCTCTGATACCACTTGTAGGTCCTTGGTATAGGATCTGACTAGCCTTTGTAAGACGATAGATAACTTGGATAAATCCAAATCAACTATATGAGAGACACTGACTATGAATATCAAGTGTTAATACGGAAACTTAACACAAGAATTAAGAAGAAACAATAATTCTAAATTGCTATTAAGCTCTAATGCTTCTATTGATATTTCTCAATCACGTAGTACATAACATTGTGCCTTAGGGTACCTTTTATACACCAAGGAAACCCTAATGGGCTTACAATCGTGTCAAAGGATAATACATATCCTTTCCTAAGATATCTCCTAAGATATCTCTAAGATAACTATTACTATTATGTTACATAAACAGACTTAACTAACTATGACCAGTACTAACTCTAGTACTGCTAAGACTACCAGTACTAACTTAGTACTGCCAGACTTAACTTAGTACTGCCAGTATTAACTCAATACTATCAGAACTAACTATTACTACCAGACTTAACTGTTATACTACCAGTATTAAGTCTGTTACAATCTATTTCCCAACACTAAGTGACTATCTTTTAGTACTGACAGTACTAACTGTAACCAGTAGTACTAATACTACAATTGGCAATACTAATGACTTAGTTTATATTCTTCAATCTTTAATAGCAGCACTAAGTCTTTCCAGCAGTATAAACTTGTAGAAGCTCTTTAATTCCTAACAAATAGCAAGGGCCGTTTGTTTCTTAACGAGCCAAGGTGTTAAACAACATCTCATGAATGTACAAATGCCACTAGTGCTTTTGCGATCAACGTAATCGCCCCCGTGGTCAGAGTCGGCATAAACTACAGTTTCTATTCCGGTTCCTATCGGATACCAAAATCCTAAGTGACTAGTTCCTCTAATATACCTAAATATGCGCTTTACGACTTCTAAATGGGTAGACTTAGGATTCTCTTAGGAAATGGATCATGATAAAAGCAAACACTAGAACATAAAATCCGAATCGGGCCTACTTGACAGTTAAAATAGAAGTAAACTACCAATCATACCTTGATATTTTGAGTTATCTACGGAGTCGGCTTCATTGTCCTTGGTGAGATTGATCTCCGTTGACATTGGAGTCTTGGTTGGTTTAGAATCTTCCAATCCAAACTTCTTTAACATATCCTTGATGTACTTGGATTGATTGAAAAATATTTCGTCTTCAATTTGTTTGATTTGAAGACCCAAGAAGAAGTTCAACTCGCCTATCATACTCATCTCAAACTCGTCGTGCATGATTTTTGCAAAATCATCACACAAGTTTTGACTCGTGGAACCAAATATAATGTCGTCGACATATATTTAAACAATGATAAGGTGTGACTTTGATTTCTTAGTAAAAAGTGTGTTATCGACCATTCCCATTGAATACTCGTGTTTTATCAAAAATGATTTTAGTCTATCATACCAAGCTTTGGAGCAAGTGCGTAGACCATATAAAGCCTTCTTAAGTTTATATAAACATAGTTTTGATTTTTGAAAATCAATGTTCCCTCGAGTTGAGCAACATAACCACTCGTTATAAAACTATTTAGAAAAAGCACTTTTTACATCCGTTTGAACAATCTAAATCATTTTGCAACAGTAATACAAGAAGTATTCTAATTTTTACTCTAAGCCTAGCACCAGAGCATATGTTATTATCTAATATATACCATTCTTGTTGATTATAAACCTCGATCTACATTACTAGCCTAGTTTCTAGATACTATAAAAACCATTTTCATTCTAATTTATTGTCTAAACGAATAACGCATTTGTATTCAATGACGGATTGAACTGTATTAGGTAAAGTACTAATTCCCCAACGTTATTAGCTATGAATTAGATTTAGTTTTTTTTTGCATAGCAACAACCCAAACTTTTGTTATCTTTTTAATTGCTTCGATTGACATCTTTTATGGGTTCTAATGTAGATATAAGAACAATAAGAAGATTAACTATTATTTGGGCATGAGATCCTTAAGGTTCTTTTATTAAGAGTTTCCTATGACTAGAGTCTAGTGGGATGATTTTTGTGACTCCTTCATATTAACGACATCGTCAACTTCTATCGACTTCATTTTTTCATCTTAATTAGTATTTACTATTTGGTATTCTTTCAAAATGGCTCTCTCACCAATATCAATCAGCAACTAATGGTGATAATTTGGTAGAAGGAGAATTTTCATCGAATGTCACTTGATTGATTCTTCCGACTTCATTGTGTGTTTATTTAATACTACATAAGCTTTACTATTTTGAGAATACCATAGAAAAATACCTTCGTATGACTTTGGGTCAAACTTGGTTAGATAGTCTTTAGTATTCAAGATGAAGCACTTGCTTCCAAATACTTTAAAAAATTCTAAAGAAGGTTTCCTACATCTAAATATTTCATAAAGAGTTTTCCTATATGGTAGAATTAGTATACAATTTAATATAATAATTGACGTATCAATGGCATTTACAACCAAAACTTTTGTGAATTATTGTAACATTAATTATGGACTTAGACATTTCCTTGTAAGGTCCTATTCTTTCCTTTCAAACTTACCCACCCATTTGAATGTGGAGTACGTAAGCCGAGAAAGTTATAGTAATGCCTTGTGCATCACAATAAGCTCCGAATTGTACTTCATTATAAATTCCCGACCATGATCCGTTCTAATGGCTATTATAGAACCACCTAGTTAGTTTTGAATTTTCCTACTTAATATTTCAAATTTCTCAAAGGCTTCATTTTTAGTCTTTAGACATCTAGTCCATGTATACCTAGAATAATCATCTACTACAACTAAGGTGTATAAATTACCTCCATAGCATTTAATTGTCGATGGACCAAATAAGTCCATATGTAATAGTTTTAAACATATTTTAGTGGAAACCATATTTTTAGCTTTATGACTTGTATGAGCTTGCTTCTTAATTTTACAAGCATCACAATGATGTTTATCATATTTTAATTTAGGTAAGTTTCTAACTAATTCTTTAGATGACAACGATTAAATTAAACACATATTTGCCAGACCAAATCTTCTATGCCATAAGGTAGAGTTATCCACTACCATGGCGAGACATAATTTATCTTGAGACTTATTTCCTAATTTCATTACGTACAAACCATTTTTCCTAATCCCGTTTCCTATAATTTTACCATCTTTAATTATTTCACTACCATATTTGGTGAATAATACTTGACACTTATTGTCACAAATTTGACCGACACTAAGTAAATTGAATGCTAAGTTATCTACGTGTTCTACATTAGATATAGTGAGATAGTCATTAGAGATCGTACATTTTCATGTGATCTTTCCTTTTAAGTTACTTCCAAATACAACAATACCTCCGTCATATGCTTTGTAGGTAGAGAATAAACATCTGTAACCGTCAATGTAAGTAGCAACCACACTTTGATCCACTCATCCGGTTCCAAGCATGTTCTCAAGCATGCCTATTTCAATAAAAACAAATTCAAGTGTTTGGTCCCCAAAAATGTTAGTGTTGTACATCCCTTGTATTTGTTGCAATTTATTAGAATATTCAAATGGGATACAATTTCCCATATGTACAAAGCCTTAATTATGTTGGTTGTTCCAATTCATAGGATAGAAGTTTTGATGAATTGGTTGTCTAGAGTTTCTTCTAGATTGAGGTGTGGTGTATCTTGGTTGTGAAGAAATGTTTCTCCTAGGTGTAGGGTTTTCGATCTAGACCACTTCGTTTGTTGACATAACCTATACCCTTATTGAGTTGAGTGGTTTTAAAGACGTTTTTTCTTTGACTCATCAATTCTAATATATATTAGTTTCTTCCTAGTAATAACAAAATCCGATCTAGAAGACAAAGGTAGACTAAAAACGTGTTCTTCCCATTTCCGCTAATCTAGCGACTCAAACAATCAAGGTAAGGTGGATCTGTGCCCCTTTATGGTGGATCCGTCCGTCACAGTTTTAGCAGACGATCCAACAAAACACATAGTTTTAGTTACGCTTGTTGACGCTTTATCGCTATTAAATCCTAGACCTATTTTGCAACTAGGTAACTTTTGATTGTTCAACATTTCTCTTAGTGAATTAGCACTTTTTTATCAATTTACCAAATTTTAACCCCCCTTTATTTTGAGTTTCTTTAAGTTTGACGTTTTCTAATTTAAGTTCATCACACGACTTACACGCCATTTCAATTTCTTTTCTTCTCTCAAGTTTCTTAATTTTCTCGTTTAATTCTAAAATTTCTTTTTCTAAAATATCTCTTTAGTTTTAAATTTTTTATTCTTGTTAATGATTTTTAAGCTAATTTCACATAAGCTATCGTATTCAATTTGCATATTATCATTATCAAGAGAAGATGCATTATCACTGTAGCAAGAAGAGTTAAGAGTTACCTCATTTGACGATTGAGCCATGAGACAAGTTTCGTCGTTGGTTTTGTCTTCGGCGTCATTCTCGCTATCGCTCCAAGAACCTCCAATGAAAGCCTTTTGATCTTTGTTGCGAGATGTTTTTGGACAATCGCCAATGAGATGACTTGGATCACCGCATCTAAAACATTTCCTTTCTTCTCATCTCTTTGTCAGAACGACTTCCTTTCTTCTCTTGGTTGCCGAACACATTTACCCTTTCTTCTAAAGAACTTTTTTAAGTTCCTTACGACCATAACATATTCTTCGTAATCGCTTTCGGATGTCAAAGTTTCATCATCACTAGACTCTTTCTTAGCTTTCAAGGCGATGGACTTAATTCGTTCCTTTTTGCCTTTATAAATTTTGGAATCTTTTTCCATGACAACTTCATGTACTTTTAGATTGTCGATAAGCTCGTCTAGAGCTAGTGATGACAAATCTTTCGATTCTTCAATCGCCATGACTTTTTCTCTCCATTTGGGATGTAGAGCCCTAAGAAATTTCCTAACATAGTTCTTGCTAGAGAAACCTTTATCAAGAGCTTTAAGACTAGTAATGATAGTGTTAAATCTAGCAAAACCGCCATCAATAGATTCTTCTTCAAGGATAGAAAATTGTTCATATTGTTTAATAAGAAGATCAATTTTATTATCCTTTACTTGGCTATTACCTTGATGTGTAATTAACAACGATTGCCAAATATCTTTAGCCATTTTACACATAAAAATTCTACATATTCCTTTTTAGGTAAAACATTATAAAGAACCATTTTAGCTTCATTATTTTTAGCGAGTTTCTTTTTAAGATCATCATCTTGTTGTTCAAAAGGAACCGTTTCTAAAACTTGGGTTTTTTTGTTTCTAACAACCGGCGGAAAATCACCATTCAAGATAATATGCCAAAGATCTAAATCTTTCGCTTTCACATAAATTTCAAATCTATTTTTCCAATAAATAAAATGATCACTTTCAAAAAGAGGTAGTCTTTGCATAGATTTCCCTTCTAGATATTTATGCGAATCCATAGATCGATTCAAGCTTTAATGTACAATATATGTTAAAGATATTGGGTGACCTTGTAATGCAGATCGAATATAAAAATAAGCCACACAAACACAAGAACTAATACGAAATTCTCAAGACGAGAAATTCTCTTATTTAATAAATAGAAGGTTTCTCAAAAGCTGCATAGAGACAACCCTAAAATCATCCTTATAAAGGAGGATAAGTTCTAAATAAAAAGGAAACAAAAGCACATGCAAAACATAATTGATTATGTCCAAAATAAAGCCTAAAAATAGAAAAAACGCGATTTTAAGGGCCCAAACGACCCCGAAATGCCTAAAACTGAGAGGACCATGTGAATTTTAGCCCAATCCGCCACAGAAATTTGTTACCACAAAATAAGTGCCAAGCGTATTTGCCACGTTGACTCGCTCGTTGACTGTATCTGCATCATCCTCCCCTTCTTAAAAAAGACTCGACCTCGAGTCTGGCTCATCATCACTATCTCCTTTGTATGGCGACAAATCTACAACATAAAAAATGGCAGAAATATTAAAATAACCAGGAAGCTCGATCTTGTACGCATTGTTGTTGATCTTTTTAAGAACACGAAAAGGACCATCTCCTCGCGGTTTCAACTTCCCAAAATACCCTGCCGGAAAATGCTCCTTACGAAGATGAATCTAAACTAGATTACCCTCCTAATACAAATCCTGTTTTCGACGCTTATATGCATGTTCCTTGTATTGTTTATTATGCCGAATAATCGGTTCTTGAACCGACCAATGCAACTCTTTAATCTGCTCAGATTGGTCAACCTCTTTCTTACTAAACTGACCCACCTCTGGAACAGGGACTAAATCCAAAGGAGTAATCAGATTCCGTCCATACACAACTTCAAAATAACTCTTACCTGTGGTGCGATTGACCGACCTGTTATAGGAAAATTCAGCTTGTGGAAGAATAAGATCCCACTGTTTGGCATTGGCCCTAATTAAACTGCGTAAAAGATTTCCTAAGCTTCGATTGACAACTTCGGTCTGCCCATCAGTTTAAGGATGATGGGAACTACTGAACTGTAACTTATACCCCAAATGAGTCTAGAAAGTACGCCAAAAATGACTCACAAACTTGACATCTCTATCAAAAATAAGCGTTTTAGGAACACCATGCGACTTTTCAATTTCTACAAAATACAATCTCTTTACTAGACTAGCATCAAACGTTTTCGAACAAGGTACAAAATGAGCCATCTTCGAAAATCGATCAATAACTACCATAACATAATCTTTAGCTTGCTGAGTACGAGGAAAACCTAAAACAAAATCCGAACTGACATCTTCCCATGGAGCAACAGGAACAGACAAAGGAGTATACAAACCTGCATTACTACTATAAGTTTTGGCAATGTAGCATGTACGACACCTCTCAAGAAGCCTATTGTCATCATGTTTCATCTTTGGTCAATAAAAATGTTCACGAAGTAGGGCCAAGGTCTTATCACGCCTAAAGTGACCCGCTAATCCACCTGCATAACCCTCTAAAATAATAGCTTCATGCAAAGAACAAAGAGGAATACATAACCGCGCACCTTTAAACAAATAACCATCTAGCTTGGAAAACTTCTAAAAAGGACCATTATCACATTTACTCCATATCTCCCTAAAATGAGGGTCATCGCAATAAAGCCCACGAAACAAATCAAAACCTTGCACTCGAATCTGCATAGTGGTAATTAACGAATGACGACGACTGAGCGCATCCACAACCTGATTATCCGACCCAACCTTATGTCGAATAACGAATGAAAAAGCCTGAATAATTTACACCCACTTAGCATGGCGAGGCTTCAGCTTATGTTGCCCATTAATAAATTTTAAAGCCTCATGATCAGAAAACTGGACAAATTCATTAGAAAGTAAATAATGTCTCCAAGTATCCAAAGTACGAACAATAGCATAAAATTCCTTATCATAAGTGGAATATTTATGTCTCGCATCATTTAGTTTTTCACTAAAGAAAGCAATTGATCACTGATTTTGACTTAGAACACCACCAATACCCACTCCAGAGGCATCACACTCAACATGGAAAACTTCATCAAAATTAGGTAATGCCAAAATAGGAGCCTCGGTTACCTTAGACTTTAAAATGTCAAAAACCTTGGCAGCCTCACTTGTCTACGTGAATCGACCACCCATCATACATTCAGTTAAGGGCTCGATTATAGAACTAAAATTCCAGATAAAACACTGGTAGAAAGGAGCTAACCTGTGAAAACTGTGAATGTCATGAATAGTGGAAGGTGTTGGCCAGCTAATAATTGCCTCAACTTTTGCTGGGTCCATTTTTATGCCGCTACCAGTAACAATATACCCCAAGAAAGTCACTCCAGTCATAAGGAAGTGACACTTTTTCCCATTAGCATATAATTTCTAAGCCGGTAAAATAGTAAATATTTGCCGAAGATGGGAAAACTGTTGCTCTAGACTGCTCCTATATATCAAAATATCATCAAAGTAAATGACAACAAAGTGACCAATAAAAGGTTTAAAAACCTGATTCATAAGGCGCATGAATGTACTCGGCGCATTAGACAGTTCGAAGGGCATAACCATCCACTCGTATAGTCCATCTCGAGTTTTGAAAGCTGTCTTCCATTCATCTCTAGGTCGCATCCGAATCTGATGATATCCACTCCTCAAATCAATCTTAGAAAAAATGGTAGAACCATGTAACTGGTCAAGAAGATCATCCAATTGTGGAATAGGAAAATGATACTTGATCGTTATCTTGTTCACAGCTCTACTATCAATACACATCCGAAAAGTCCCCCCATGTTTAGGTACCAATAAGGCAGGTACCTTACACACGGACTCATACTCTCCTGAATCAACCCTTTCTCTAACAACTTAGTCACTTGTCTCTGAAGCTCTGCAAACTCCTTCGGATTCATCTAATAAGCTGGTCTGTTTGGGATAGCAGAACCTGGAATAAAATCTATGCAATGCTAAATGTCTCTCATATCCGGTAATCCAGGGGGTATGTCATCAAGAATCACATCAGCAAACTCCTTATACAATGGCTGAACTGGCAAATGAGCTTCACTGATAATCTTGTTTTCTTCTACAACCACAAGAGTAAACACATAGGGACTGGTTTTCACAAGTCCCTTAAAATCAGTCTTCTTCATAAACAAATTAGAACCCTTTGCCTATGTCTGACGAGAATCAAAAGGAACTAAAGTAATGTTCACACCATCCTTCTTAAAGCTGTAAGTGTTTTGGAACCTGTCATGTTTTGTTTTCCTATCAAACTGCCAAGGACGCCCGAATAGAATGTGAGCCGCATCCATTGGTATAACTTCACACCACACTTCATCTTTATACTTCTTACCAATAGAAAACTTCACAAGATAACGTTTACTGACTTTAACAATATTTCCCTTTTTTTACCAAGTTAACTGGTACGGTTCAGGTTGGTCATCCGTTTTCATTCCCAACTTCACAACCATATATTTAGAAACTACATTCTCGCAACTGCCCCCATCTATAATTATATCACAAATTTTCCCCTTAGAAGTACACCTGGTTCTAAAAATGTTGTTACGAAGCCACAAAGTATCATCAACAGATTTTGAAATAACCACATTTAGGACTCTCTGAATAACCAACGCCTCTCCACGATCAGGATATACCAATTCATCACATGGTTCATCTACTTCAGGTTAAGCATCGGTATCATAAATCGGGTCTGTATCATCAGTTACGAAGGCCAGTGTTTTCAGATTCGAACAGTCACATGCATACTGCCCAAGCCCACTACACTTGTAACAATGAGGGGCAGTGTCAATGCGTTCTCTAGTATTACCTACAACCGATGTTGTAGGGGTGGTGGCTTTAGGTGTTATTTTAGGTGCTGTAGAGGGAGCGGTTATGGTAGGTAGGGTGTAACGACTAGTGAAATGACTATTAGAACCATTACTCTTTGCCTTAATATATTTTTCAACCTTTAAATCTAACTTACAAACATCCGTATAGGTCCAATAAGGTTGAAGACTTACAATAACAACAATCTCAGGCTTAAGGACTCCCAAAAACCGTGCGACAACCTGCTCTTCTTCTTCAACTACATCACACCTCATATGAAGCTTATCGAACTCATTGATAACCTCTTCCACAGTCATGTTTTGTTGGGACAGATTATGATAGTCAAGAAAATCCTCTTGACGATGATTTTCTGGTAGAAACTTAGCCTTCATCAGGTTTCTTCATCTTTTCCCAAGTCTCAACCTTCGATTTCCCTTTAATTTATCGCCGCTTATTAACATGATCCTACCATAACGAAGCATGTTGTCGAAGCTTAATGGCCACGAGTTTTACTTTTAGCTTTTTAGGGATATCCCGCACATCAAACACCCGTTTAACCGTACTCAACCGGTCAATAAAATCATTCGGATGAACCTTACCTGTAAAGTCAGGGATCTTAATCTTCAATCGCAGATTGCGAATAGGATCATCGCGATATATATCGTCGCGATCTACAGCATGATCATTACGATAAGGTTGATAAAGATGATTAACAAACCTATGTTTTCTTCCGCGAAAAGGATTAACATCCACTGGCTCATCGTCCTAGACATTAGGCTCAGTTTTCGCCTCTTCTGTCGTCGAGTTCGACAATAATTGCTAGAGCACGAGTTCTTGGATCCGCTACTGCAGCCTTTTAATTGTCTCTACATCACGAGGATCACGAGCAAGAGGTGTTGGTTCTGCCTCATGTTTCTTTCTACCATGGGTGTACATGATCACCTGTAGGCTATGATGCCAAATAATGCAGATCGAATATAAAAACAAGCCACACAAACACAAGAACTAATCCGAAATTCTCAAGATGAGAAATTCTCTTATTTAACAAATCGTAGGTTTCTTAAAATCTGCCTAGAGACAATCCTAAAATCATCCTTTTAAAGGAGGATAAGTTCTAAATAAAAAGTAAACAAAATCACATGCAAAACATAATTGATTTTGTCTAAAATAAAGCCTAAAAATAAAAAAATGTGATTTTGCGAGCCCAAACGACCCCGAAAGGCCTAAAACCGAGAGGGCTCACAGCAATTGCCGTGAGTCTTGACCGTTGGGCCATTTCTGAGTGACCATATGAATTTCAGCCCAATCTACCATAGAAATTTGTTGCCGCAAAATAAGTACCAAGCGTATTTGCCACATTGACTCGCTCGTTGACCGTATCTGCATCATCCCCCCCTACTTGAAAAAGAATCGACCCCGAGTCTGGCTCATCATCACTATCTTCTTTGTATGGTGACAAATCTGCAACATTAAAAGTGGCAGAAATATTATAATGATCAAGAAGCTTGATCTTGTACGCGTTGTCGTTGATCTTTTTAAGAACACGAAAAGGATAATCTCCTCATGGTTTCAACTTCCCAAAACGCCCTGCATAAAAATGCTCCTTACAAGGATGAATCCAAACTAGATCACCCTCTCGATACAAAACCTGTTTTTGACGCTTATCTGCATGTTCCTTACATTGTTTATTATGCGAAATAATCAGTTCTTGAACCGATCGATGCAACTCTTTAATCCGCTCAGACTGGTCAGCCCCTTCCTTACTAAACTTACCTACCTCTGGAACAAGGACAAAATCTAGGGGAGTAATCGGATTCCGTCCATACACAACTTTAAAAGGACTCTTACCTGTGGTGCGATTAACCGACCTGTTATAGGAAAATTCAGCTTGTGGAAGAATAAGATCCCACTGTTTGGCATTATCCCCAATTAAACTGTGCAAAAGATTTCCTAAGCTTCGATTGACAACTTCAGTCTGCTCATCAGTTTGGGGATGATGGGAACTACTGAACTGTAACTTAGACCCCAAACGAGTCCACAAAGTACGCTAGAAATGACTCATAAACTTGACATCTCAATCAGAACTAAGCGTTTTAGGAACACCATGCAACTTCACAATTTCTGTAAAATACAATCTCGCTACTTGACTAGCATCAAACATTCTCGAACAAGGTACAAAATGAGCCATCTTCAAAAATCTATCAACAACTACCATAACGAAATCTTTATCTCGCTGAGTACGAGGCAAACCTAAAACAAAATCCAAACTGACTTCTTCCTATGGAGCAACAGGAACAGACAAAGGAGTATACAAACCTGCATTACTACTATGAGTTTTGGCAATGTGGTATGTACAACACCTCCCAAGAAGCCTATTGATATTACGTTCCATCTTAGGCTAATAAAAGTGTTCACGAAGTAAGGCCAAGGTCTTATCACGCCCAAAGTGACCCGCTAATCCACCTGGATGACCCTCTAAAATAATAGCTTCACGCAAAGAATAAAGAGGAATACATAACCGCACATCTTTAAACAAATAACCATCAAGCTTGGAAAACTGCCGAAAAGGACCATTATCACATTTACTCCTTATCTTCCTAAAATCAAGGTCATCACAATAAAGCCTACGAAACGAATCAAAACCTTGCACTCGAATCTGCATAGTGGTAATTAACGAATGACGACGACTGAGCACATCCGCAACCTGATTATTCGACCTAACCTTATGTCAAATACCGAATGAAAAAGCTTGAATAAATTCCACCCACTTAGCATGGCGAGGCTTCAGCTTATGTTGCCCATTAATAAATTTCAATGCGTCATGATCAGAAAACTTGAAAAATTCATTAGAAAGTAAATAACGTCGCCAAGTATCCAAAGTACGAACAATAGCATAAAATTCCTTATCATAAGTGGAATACTTGCATCTCGCATCATTCAGTTTTTCACTAAAGAAAGCAATTGACCGCTGATTTTGACTTAGAACACCACCAATACCCACTCCAGAGGCATCACACTCAACCTAAAAAACTTCATCAAAATTAGGTAATGCCAAAATAGAAGACTCAGTTACCTTAGCCTTTAGAATGTAAAAAGCCTTGGCAGCCTCACTTGTCCACGTGAATTGACCACCCTTCATACATTCAGTTAAGGGCGCGATTATAGAACTAAAATTCTGGATAAAACGCAGGTAGAAAGACGCTAACCCGTGAAAACCGTGAATGTCATAAATAGTGGAAGGTGTTGGCCAACTAATAATCGCCTAACCTTTTGTTGGGTCCATTTTTATGCCGCTACTAGTAACAATATACCCTAAGAAAGTCACTTCAGTCACAAGGAAATGACACTTTTTCCCATTAGCGTATAATTTTTGAGCCTATAAAATAGAAAATATTTGCCGAAGATGGGACAAATGCTGCTCAAGACTGCTGCTATATATCAAAATATCATCAAAGTAAACGATAACAAAGTGACCAATAAAAGGTTTAAAAACCTGATTCATAAGGCGTATGAATGTACTCGGCGCATTAGACAGTTCAAAGGGCATAAGCATCCACTCGTACAGTCCACCTCGAGTTTTGAAAGCTATCTTCCATTCATCTCTAGGTCGCATCCGAATCTGATGATATCCACTCCTCAAATCAATCTTAGAAAAATCATAGAACCATGTAGCTGGTCAAGAAGATACATAGACGCATACTCTCCAGAATCAACCCTTTCTTCAACAACTCAGTCACTTGTCTCTGAAGCTCCGCATACTCCTTCGGATTCATCCGATAAGCTGGTCTGTTTGGGATAGCGGAACCTGGAATAAAATCTATGCAATGCTGAATGTCTCTCATAGCCGGTAATCCAGGGGGTATGTCATCAAGAATCACATCAGCAAACTCCTTAAAAAATTGCTGAACTGGAAAAGGAGCTTCATTGATAATCTCGTTTTCTTCTAAACCCACAAGAGTAAACACATTTGGACGGGATTTCTCAAGTCCCTCAAAATCAATCTTCTTCATAAACAAATTAGAACCCTCTGTCTGTATCTGACGAGAATCAAAAGGAACTAAAGTGATGTTCACACCATCCTTCTTAAGGCTATAAATGTTTTGGAACCCGTCATGTTTTGTTTTCCTATCAAACAACTAAGGATGCCCTAATAGAATGTGAGCCGCATCCATTGGAATAACTTCACACCACACTTCATCTTTACACTTCTTACCAATTGAAAACTGCACATGATAACGTTTACTGACTTTAATAGTATTTCCCTTTTTTTAACCAAGTTAACTGGTACGGTTCAGGATGGTCTTCCGTTTTCATTCCCAACTTCTAAACCATATATGTAGAAACTACATTCTCACAACTGCCCCCATCTATAATCATATCATAAAGTTTCCCCTTGGAAGTACACTTGGTTCTAAAAATGTTGTTACGAAGCCATGAAGTATCATCAATAGATTTTGAAATAGCCACATTTAGGACTCTCTGAATAACCAACGCCTCTCCATGATCAGGATATACCAATTCATCACCTGGTTCATCTACTTCAGGTTCTGCATCAGTATCATAAATCGGGTCTGCGTCATTAGTTACGAATACCAGTGTATTCGGATTCGGACAGTCACGTGCATAATGCCCAAGCTCACTACACTTGTAACAATGAGGGGAATTGTCAACATGTTCTCGAGTATTACCTGTAGGCAAGGTTGTGGGGGTGGTGGCTTTAGGTGCTGTTTTAGGTGATGTAAGGGGAGCGGTTCTGGTAGGTGGGGTGTAACGACTAGTGAAACGACTATTGGAACCCTTACTCTTTGCCTTAATATGTTTTTCAACCTTTAAAGCTAACTTACAAACATTTGTATAGCTCCAATAAGGTTAAAGACTTATAATATCAGTAATCTCAGGCTTAAGGACTCCCAAAAACCATGCGACAGCCTGCTCTTCTTCTTTAACTACATCACACCTCATACGAAGCTTATCGAACTCATTGATAACCTCTTCCACAGTCATGTTCTGTTAGGACAGATTATGATAGTCAAGAAAAGCCTCTTGACGATGATTTTCTAGTAGAAACTTAGCCTTCATCAGTTTCTTCATCTTTTCCCAAGTCTCAACCTTCGATTTCCCTTTAATTTGCCGCCTCTTATTAACATGATCCACCATAACGAAGCATGTTGTCAAAGCTTGATAGCCCCGAGTTTCACTTTCAGCTTGTCAAGGATATCCCACACATGAAACACCCGTTTAACCGTACTCAACCAGTTAATAAAATCATCCGAATGAACCTTACCTGTAAACTTATGGATCTCAATCTTCAATCCCAGACTGCGAATAGGATCATCGCGATATCTATCGTCGCGATCTACAGCATGATCATTATGACGATGCTGATAAAGACGATTAACATACCTATGTTTTCTTCCATCAAAAGGATTAACGTCTACTGGCTCATCGTCCCAGATGTTGGGCTTAGTTTTTGCCTCTTCTGCCGGCGAGTCCGGCTGTAATTGCTGGAGCTTGAGTTCTTGGATCCGCTGTTGCAACCTTTCAATTGTCTCTACATCACGAGGATCACGAGCAAGAGGTGTTGGTTCTGCCTCAGCCTTCTTTCTGCCATGGGTGTACCTGATCACCTAAAGGCTATGATGCCAAATAATGCAGATCGAATATAAAAACAAGCCACACAAACACAAGAACTAATCTGAAATTCTCAAGACGAGAAATTATCTTATTTAATAAATCATAGGTTTCTCAAAGGCTGCCTAGAGACAACCCTAAAATCGTCCTTATAAAGGAGGATAAGTTCTAAATAAAAAGGAAACAAAATCACATGCAATACATAATTGAGGGCCCAAACGACCCGAAAGGCCTAAAACGCAGTTTTGAATGCCCAAACGACCTGAAAGGCCTAAAACTGAGAGGGCTCATGGCAAGTCTGTGATTCTTTATCGTTAGGCCATTTCCGAGTAACCATGCGAATTTCAGCCCAATCTGCCACAAAAATTTATTGCCGCAAAATAAGTGCCAAACGTATTTGCCACGTTAACTCGCTCGTTGACCGTATCTGCATCATCCTCCCCTTCTTGGAAAAGACTCGACCCCGAGTCTGGCTCATCATCACTATCTCCTTTGTATGGCGACAAATCTACAACAATAAAAGTGGCAAAAACATTATAATGATCAGGAAGCTCAATCTTGTACGCGTTGTCATTGAACTTTTTAAGAACACAAAAAGGACAATCTCCTCACGGTTTCAACTTCCGAAATGCCCTGCTGGAAATTCCTCTTTACGAAGATGAATCCAAAGTAGATCACCTTCTCGATACAAAACCTGTTTTCTACGCTTATCTGCATGTTCCTTGTATTGTTTATTATGCCGAATAATCTATTCTTGAACCGACCGATGCAACTCTTTAATCTGCTCAGACTGATCAACCCTTTCCTTACTAAACTGACCCACCTCTAGAACAGGGACTAAATCCATAGGAGTAATCGGATTCCGTCCATACACAACTTCAAACAGACTCTTACCTATGGTGCGATCAACTGACCTGTTTTAGGCAAATTCAGCTTGTGGAAGAATAAAATCTCACTATTTGGCATTGTCCCTAATTAAACTTCGCAAAAGATTTCCTAAGCGACGATTGACAACTTCAGTCTGCCCATCAGTTTGAGGATGATGGGAACTACAGAACTATAACTTAGGCCCCAAACGAGTCCACAAAGAACGCCAGAAATGACTCACAAACTTTACATCTCGATCAGAAGTAAGCGTTTTAAGAACACCATGCAACTTCACAATTTTTGCAAAATACAATCTCGCTACTTAACTAGCATCAAACGTTTTTGAACAAGGTACAAAGTGAACCATCTTCAAAAATCTATCTACAACTACCATAACAGAATCTTTAGCTCGCTGAGTACAAGGCAAACCTAAAACAAAATCCAAACTGACATCTTCCCATGGAGCAACATGAACAAACAAAGGAGTATACAAACCTGCATAACTACTATAAGTTTTGGAAACGTGGCATGTACTACACCTCTCTAGAAGCCTGTTGACATCACGTTCCATCTTAGGCTAATAAAACTGTTTATGAAGTAGGGCCAAGGTCTTATCACGCCCAAAGTGACCCGTTAATCCACCTGCATGACCCTTTAAAATAATAGCTTCACGCAAAGAACAAAGAGGAATACATAACCGCGCACCTTTAAACAAATAACCATCCAACTTGGAAAATTGCCGAAAAGGACCATTATCACATTTACTCCATATCTCCCTAAAATTAGGGTCATCGTAATAAAGCCCGCGAAACGAATCAAAACCTTGCACTCGAATCTGCATAGTGGTAATTAACGAATGATGACAACTGAGCGCATTCGCAACCTGATTATCCGACCTAACCTTATGTCGAATACCGAATGAAAAAGCCTGAATAAATTCCACCCACTTAGCATGGTGAGGCTTCAGCTTATGTTGCCCATTAATAAATTTCAAAGCCTCATGATCAGAAAACAAGACAAATTCATTAAAAAGTAAATAATGTCGCCAAGTATCCAAAGTATGAACAATAGCATAAAATTCCTTATCATAAGTGGAATACTTGCGTCTCGCATCATTAAAATTTTCACTAAAGAAAGCAATTGGCCGCTGATTTTGACTTAGAACACCACCAATGCCCAATCTAGAGGCATCACACTCAACCTGGAAAACTTCATCAAAATTAAGGAATGCAAAATAGGAGCCTCAGTTACCTTAGCCTTTAGAATGTCAAAAGCCTTGGCAGCCTCACTTGTCCACGTGAATCGACCACCCTTCATCATTCATTTAAGGGCGCGATTATAGAACTAAAATTCTGAATAAAACGCTGGTAGAAAGACGTTAACCCGTGAAAACTGCGAATGTCATGAATAGTGGAAGGTGTTGGCCAGCTAATAATTGCCTCAACTTTTGCTGGGTCTATTTTTATGCCGCTATCAGTAACAATATACCTCAAGAAAGTCACTTCAGTCACAAGGAAGTGACACTTTTTCCATTAGCATATAATTTCTGAGCCCGTAAAACAGAAAATATTTGCCGAAGAGAAGACAAATTCTGCTCAAAACTGCTGTTATATATCAAAATATCATCAAAGTAAACGACAACAAAGTGACCAATAAAAGGTTTAAAAACCTGATTCATAATCTGCATGAATGTACTCGGCGTATTAGACAGTTCGAAGGGCATAACCATCCACTCGTACAATCCATCTCGAGGTTTGAAAGTTGTCTTCCATTCATCTACAGGTCACATCCAAATCTGATGATATCCACTCCTCAAATCAGTCTTAGAAAAAATGGTAGAACCATGTAGCTGGTCAAGAAGATCATCCAATCGTTGAATAGGAAAATGATACTTGATCGTTATCTTGTTCACAGCTCTACTATCAATACACATCCGAAAAGTTCCCCCATGTTTAGGTACCAACAAGGCAGGTACTGCACATGGACTCATACTCTCCCGAATAAACCCTTTCTCTAATAACTCAGTCACTTATCTCTGAAGCTCTGCAAACTCCTTCGGATTCATCCGATAAGCTGGTCTGTTCGAGATAGCGGAACCTGGAATAAAATCTATGCAATGCTTAATGTCTCTTATAGCCGGTAATCCAGGGGGTATGTCATTAAGAATCACATTAACAAACTCCTTAAGCAATGGCTGAATTAGTAAAGAAGCTTCACTGATAATCTCATTTTCTTCTACAACCACAAGAGTAAACACATAGGGACTGGTTTTCACAAGTCCTTCAAAATCAGTCTTCTTTATAAACAAATTAGAACCCTCTGCCTGTGCCTGACGAGAATCAAAATTAACTAAAGTAATGTTCACACCATCCTTCTTAAAGCTGTAAGTGTTTTGGAACCCATCATTTTTTGTTTTCCTATCAAATTACCAAGGACGCCCTACTAGAATGTGAGCCACATCCATTGGTATAACTTCACACCATACTTCATCTTTATACTTCTTACCAATAGAAAACTGCACAAGACAACGTTTACTTACTTTAACAATCTTTCCCTTTTTTAACCAAGTTAACTAGTACGGTTCAAGATGGTCTTCAGTTTTCATTCCTAACTTCTCAACCATATATGTAGAAACTACATTCTCGCAACTGCCCCCATCTATAATCATATCATTATGACGAGGTTGATAAAGATGATTAACATACCTATGTTTACTTTTGCCAAAAGGATTGACGTCCACTGCTGATCGTCCTAGACGTTAGGCTCAGTTTCTGCCTCTTCTGCCGGCGAGTCAGGCTATAATTGCTGGAGCTCGAGTTCTTGGATCTGCTGTTGCAGCTTTTGAATCGTCTCTACATCACAAAGATCACGAGTAGGATGTGGAGTTCTAAATAGAACTCCTTAGATCGTTTAAGCTCAGTTTGTTTAGAACTATATCTAGGATTAACAATAACATTGAACATAACATATGTATAGCAGAATTAACATAAGAACAATGATATTGTAACAAGGTTTCTTCATTGTCAAACACTCCAAGCCCCAATTATATTTGATCAGAATATAACGGTTACAACTAATCTGTAACAGGATCAAGTTACCTTGACTTTGAGGCTACACCAACTAACTAGACATCTACATCTCTCTTGATACACACACACACGTTTTCTTTGTGTATATGAAAACTACATGCCTAGAACCTCCTTTTATAACATAAGGAGTCCAAGACTTACAAAGGAAGATAAACATTTAGACAAATAAATCTTTTAAAAATTTAGGAATATCTTCTGTTATCTTCTATCTGAATAAGGAGATCCTCAAGATTCTTCAAAATCTTCCATCTTTTGAAGAATTCCAGCTTTGCGTTTAAGTCCTTTTGTTTCATTCTTTTATTCACTTTATCTTATCAAATCAAGAATCCCAATAATATATCCTCCCCTAAACTAGTGATTTACCTTCAAATCATCAAGTTTTTGAATTATACCTTCTGTATTGAGGATGCTTCCAAACACCTTACTATCTTGGTTTGTTTGCTTGATAAAAGATCTTTCTTAAAAGTTCGCTAGACATCTCACTATCTGCTTCTACTAATAGTCTAGCCACCATCATCAATCCAAGTGTTCCTCTGGTTAAAGGATATTCTTTCTCAACCGACATGAAGATATCATGTCCTCTTACTGAAGATACATGGTAAACACCACATGTATCAGAATGCCTACATACCAAAGGATCATGCATATACATTTGAAGCTTTTATAGAATATCATCATTATCTGGTTTAAACAATCTCTTCAGTTCAACCCACAATTCCTTCTCTTTATCATGTGTAGGCTTTGTTGTACCAAACCTCTCCTTAACCAAATCCCAAAGCTTAACCAGGTCATTTCTATCAAATTTCTTCAACATATCAGAAAAAATCCAATAAGCTTCTGTATGGTTTCCAACTCTGATAATTCTCCAATACCTTCTTGTGTCTTCAGAGTAAACCTCCCAGTTTATGATTGGATACTTAACCTGCACAGGTTGAATAACAAGTTCTTCCACTGGAACTATCATTAATAATTTCTGTAGTTCTTCTTCTGATAATTCTTTTTCCTTTTCTGTTGATTGTTCTTCACCTGAACCCGAAGTTGCTTCAATCTTTTATCTTTTAACAGTCTTTTCTAAAACTTCTTCACCTGCTCTTTTTTAGTCTCTGAACCTCCAACTCAGAACCCATAGGCACAAAAGATTGTACCCTCCTCATAGTAGTTTCAAAGATGTCTTTAACCTGCTCAAATGAAAGTGACTTCAATTGTTTAATAAAGTAACCTCCTTCTTGGTTCTTGATGTAATTTGACATGTAATCCTTTTGTTGAGCAGGATTCATTGGCTTGTTCCTCTTAGCTTTAGCTCTTTGTTGAGCAAAGAGCTTCTTTTTTTGATTGACAAGTTCCATAAGCTTCATTGGTAAATCTTCTTCACTACACTTTTCACCTTCTTCTAACTGTTGAACAAAATCTTCATCTGCTGCAACTCTAGCCAATACATCATCCCATTCAACATTTGTAAACCCCTGAGCTGCTTGATGCACTTAAGCCATTCTCTGTCTTTCTGGTACATCAAACTCTTCTTGTAGCTTTTGCGCTACTTCTTCATCCTTGCTAATTTGAACCCGCTCTCTCTGTTTCATATTCCTTGGAGACTCAGTTTCATCTATTTTAGCCTTACCCTTATATTTAGCAGCACTCTTTCTGATCTCTATAAGTGTCTCTGCAAGGGTTAAATCATCAGCAGTAGTATCTGCATGAGGTTGGGGGGGGTTGAGTGGAGGGGGGGGGTTGGGTTGGAGGGGTTTGGGGAGGGAGGGGAGGGGGGGTGGGGGGCGCGTTGGGGGTGGTGGTTTGGGGTTCGGAGGGGGTTACGGGGTGGTGGCGGGGGTGGGTGGGTGGGGGGGGAGGGGGGTGGTGGGGTTGTGGCTGGGGTGGGCCGGGGGTGGGGGTTGGGGAGGGGGAGGGGGGGGGGGGGGGGCGGGGGGGGGGGGGAGGGGGGGCATGGGAGGTGAGGGGGGAGGGGGGGGGGGGGGGTGATGGTTGGGGCATGTTTTTTTTTTAATATTTTTTTATTTGTTCTTTTTTTTTTTTATATTTTTTTGTTTTTTTTTTATTGTTTTTTTTCTTTTTATTAATGTTTTTTTTTTTTTTTTTTTTTTTTTTTTTTTTTTTTTTTTTTATTTTATATTTTTTTAATTCATAGCAGTAGTATCGGCAGTGTCTTTGATGGACTGGCTAAGTACATAACAAATTGTACTAGCAGTATTAAGTTCTTTGTGCATTTGTAACTTCTAGTACATCATTGAAAACTTGTACAGCAGAGGTAATTACTACTTCTTGACCTATCACCAAAACCTTCTTGAGTTTCGAATTCTTTGTCCATAACTCCCATGAACTTCACGTAGACGGAGGAACCAATGAAATTCCAGCATCCAAATCCATTTCTTCTATCAGTCTCCTCCCCTGTTTGGAAGGATCCTTAATAACTAAATCCTCTTTATCTTCAGATGTAACAAGTGTTAATCTCCTTCTTTTAGACTTAGACTTCTGAAACTTTAACTCATCCTCAAGAAACTTTACCATGTTGATTAACTTCTTAAAAGCAGTAGCATACAACTTCTTTGTCTTCTTGAGGTCAAATTCCAATCCTTCTACCTTCTGTGACAAGGCTGTAACAATATCCATCAATTTATCTTATTTTAGTCTGCCCTTATCACTTCCAGGTGTGTGACCTCCTGGGAGAGGTGAATCATGGGGTGTTGGTGGTACATTATCCGTTAATTTATGTTGTTCAATCCTTTCCTCATCACTTCCAGGTGTGTTAACTCTTGAGAGAGGTAAATCATAGGAATGTTTAGATGCCCTCTCAGACATAGTCTGAGCAATGACACCCCATGGCTTCTTGGCACCTGGGTTTGTTACCTGAACCAATTTCTTGAGAAAGAGGATCATTAGACATTGTCGTAGATTGGGTCTTAGTTATGTTACCACTAGCATGTGCTGAATCTAAGCTAGCAACAGTAGTGGTAGCCCTCACCACTCTGTCATCCCACTCCATAAAGACACCCTCGTCTACTACATTTGGTATAGACACACTAGTTTGAGGTAACTGATTGTCCTCTTGTAAGGCTTGCCTAGGTGTTTGAGTATTTTGGGGTGATGATGATTTAGTAACAGGGATTTGTTCTTCAATTATGGGGTGAGTAGTAGAAGGTGCTGGTTGGGGTTCAGTGGGTTGTCCTGAACCTTCACCCTCTACTACTGGTGGTACCAACATTGATGCAAACAATGAAGTAATTGTTCCTGAAAAATCTTTTCCTTTTCTTTTCATGTTAGTGAAAACCTTTTTAGTATGTACATGTGTTTTATAAATATCATTAAAAGGTTATACAAGAGAAATCTGATTATTCAAAAAGAGTTGTAAAAACCTTGGATACATTACAAATTTCTTTGTATTGGTATCCAAGTTCCTCAACATACCATCAAAAATTAGTTTAGAAAAGTTAAACTTTTGACCATTAGCTAAACAAATGACTGCAGATGCTATATTAGTGGAAAATTCATTCCAAGAAGTAGATTTTGAACTTAAGCAGTGTAAAATGGTATGTATGAGGTACTTCCATTGAGGGGAGAAGAGAGCTTTTTGAAAAGTAAGTTTGTCAGAATCACTCTCATACCCCATCAATGCAAGGTTTTCAAAAATAGTTTCATTTGTTAGACAAGTAATACCATCTTCATCATTAAAGTGAAGATCACTCCTCACTGATGATTCTGATATTACTACTGTCTTGCCATCAACTGTGGCATGAATTTGCTTCACATCATTGACTGTTTGAGAATGTGCAGTATTCCAAAACTGTTCAATATAAGAAGCATAGATAGTAGGACTTACAGTTAAGGCATAGTGTATAGTGCTAGCAGTAAGAAAGTCCACTATCTCATGAAAATCAGCATTCCCTTCTGATTTCTCTAAGCATGCGACCATGTTGTGTTGATCAACAAACTTCAAATCCGCCATAGATGATTAATTGATGATGAATTTATGGAGTCGGTGATAAGTTGAAGTGGGTTTGTGAATTTTGAGAGCGTTTTAGTATTCGAGAGTATTAGAATGATCTTGATGTAGTCGAATACGCTTATATAGGTAAAAAGGAAACCTATAATAGTAGGAAACTATTTACCGACCAAGAATTTTGCTCAGCAGTTATAACTCCAACGGTAACAAGCAGCACTAACTTTGGCTCAGCAGTACTAACTTTTGCCTAGCAGTACTAACTTTCGCCCAGCAGTACCAAATCCTGCCTAGCAGCATTAACTTTACAACCACCAGTTTTAACTCTAAATTTCTAGAAAATACAAAATTAATTGGAAAAATATAAAAAAATGGTTTTTATATTCTAAAAAGGTGCAGAAAAATTAAGGAACAAAAAGCCCCAAAATTTAACAATCAATTGAACCCTAATTTGTTCAATTAAAATCTAAACCTAATTTTATTAAAACTAAAATCAAAATTATTAAATCTATTTTTAATACTAAGAAAGACAGGGTAGATAGTGCAATAAAAGAAAGATAAGGGTAGGCGGGCGAATTATTGTAAATTTACATTATAGAAGAAACGAGTAACCTTGAACTTTAAGAAAAGAACAAAACAAACCCTGCGATTATGACTTAATTTTGGCTTATTAAAATTTGAGATTCAGGAAAAACTCAAAACTAAAAAATTGAAGAACAGCTTATTCTAAACAACTTTAATAAAGGCAATATGAACTTTTACCCAAAGAATAAGCTGAAAAATAAGCAACAAGATTCTGTCACAGAAAGTGATAATTTAACTAAGCTTTTTGAATTTTGGCTTATTCTAGCTTATTACTTGATGAAAACTCAAAGAAAAAGAAGCTATGAGTAGAATAAGATGTGTACTAAGGGATTCTATAGAAAAATAAGCAAAGTTTTCACAAAGATTACAAGTAAATTGAACTTAAAAAATGCTAAGTTTTAGCTAAAACTGGAATAGGCTTTTTCAAAATAAGCTAAATGACTTATTTCTAAACCTTAGATTCTGAGATTTTGGAAATAAGCTGTACTATTTATCTAAATTCAACCTAGCTAAAGGGATTCTTCAAAATTTTAGCAAAGAAATGAAAATCTCAAAGTTTTAAATGAAAAAGGCTATGCTGATATGGAGTGAATTGCTGATGCAATTGGCATTAAGATTCTATACAAGCTGAACTTCAAATTTTAACTCTCATGATCAAATGACTAAATGCATTTATCACTGAATTAACTAAATGAGATTCCTAATTGCTTGTAAATTCTTAAATTCTAAACTACTTAAACTGAAATAATGCCCTGGTGCTGGTACTAAACTTATAAGCTCTAAACTTTTTATTTCTACTCTCTAATTCTTAAAACTTA
The DNA here is from genome assembly GCA_026074375.1 of Tanacetum coccineum. Classification (NCBI taxonomy): domain Eukaryota; kingdom Viridiplantae; phylum Streptophyta; class Magnoliopsida; order Asterales; family Asteraceae; genus Tanacetum; species Tanacetum coccineum. The sequence continues at coordinate 48,273 of BQNB010037464.1, forward strand.
TTTAGAACTTGATAACATAACCTAACACAAATGTATGAAAAGAATTGACAAGGTGCAGTTGACTTTAAGAGTCAAATTCACCTTATACCAAACACACCTTTATATTTTTCTGTCAAAACAAAGTGAGCTTAAAAACTTTTTAAAGACTAAAACAGCTAAAACTTTTTAGCTACTTCTACTATTATTAAACTAATGAAGCTATTTGAACTGTAAAATTAGTAGCTTATTAGGCAAAATAAGCTACTTACTCTGCTATGCTTTAACTACAATTATGACAGAATAAGTGACAGTGAAGTTTTACTAGTTTTTAAGGCTAAAGTAGACTGAAAACAATACAAATTTAAGCTAAGTAAACCTAATGAAAAGGATTTAAATGAGGACTTAAAGAAATAAGCAAGATGTAATAAGCTTCAAATGCTATAAAATGAAATTTATAGAAAGTAACCTGAAAATTGGGAGTCTCAGCACAAGAGCCACTCTAGTAGAGTGAGTGGCTCAAATTGTTATCCTAAGTGACTTCCAAAGTCTCTAAACCAGAGCAAAAAGCTCAATAAGCTAGAATGAGCTTATTTCTCCTTGTGAACCTCCAACTTGAGACTTATGAATTCAAGTTATCATTTTAAGTTGTAAATGAGTTAAACTATTTAAATGAAAGCTTAAACAACAGAATTTGACTAGAGTTGAGCTTATTAAAAGCAATAAGCTCAAATGAGCTTATTTAGAGCTTATTGATCAAAAACGTATTGGAATTGAAATCAAAGAACACAAACACTTTTAAAGTAGATTGATATTACTAGAATTGATAAGTACAAGTTTAAAAAGAAGAGTACAAGAGCTTAATTGCTTAAAGTAAGGTTTAAATTGCTTAAAAATGAAAATTACAAAGTAAAAACTTAAAACAAAAAATTAACAACAGAAAAATGAAGTCCTATCCTTCTATTTATAGAGGAGTAGTGAAGAGAGGGAAGAATTTCTAGAATGGTCTCTTCAATCTCAGCCCTCGATCATTTGAAGTGAATTTGAGCCGTTTGATTGGTTTAGTGATGTGTTTGATCCAATCATTGGATGACACGTGTTGGTTGTTGATTGGTGAAGGTGTATGAATGATTTTGGTTGTTTAAAAGGGAGCGGGGTTGGGGAAAAATCGAAGTGGGT